>JAEQBH010001009.1:0-272075 GCA_016808115.1 Tetrastigma voinierianum
CAAAAGCTTGCCAAGTATTGGCAGAAAGTATCAACTTTTAAACCTAGGGTTAGAAATTTAGAACCAAAATGTAAAGCACAACTGCGTGAAAAGCAGAGGAACCACCAGCGACTGCAGTCCTTCCCCCGGTAGCCTTTTTACTTGAGAAGGAAGTGGTTTTAGCCACTCATCCTCGAGGGTTGTCATCCTTGGAGGGTGTTTGGCACAACAGAAAAGGAATAGGAGAGAAAGAGAGGGAAGCCCCGGAAACAAAAAGTGGCACAGCGTCTTGAAAGATTAAAGTTAGGGTTACAAAAATCTATAAGTTGGCTTATATAGCCAACCCAATATGTGAAATGACAAAAATACCTAAAATATGAAATTACAATAGGGATAAAGTGGTAATTATACAAAACGAGGTCGTTTGGAATCAAAAATATCAAAATCACAGGGCAGCCATTTTCGCTATGCGAAATTTTTCGTAACATAGCGAAAATTTAACAACTAAGCGTTTAAGCTAAACTATTGAAAATCACAAGAAGATAGCGAAAATGGAGAGAATTTATTTATCTACGAGTAATTTTCGCTTCTTCATTTAAATACAGCCTAGGAAAAGCTCTTGTGCATAAGCGAAAATTTCATTCGTATGCACAATGTTTCGCTATCATAGCGAAAATTCGGCGTAGCGAATTTTGGCTTCTTTGTTCATCCTTTGTTCCATTGATTCACCTTCCTGTAATTCTTGCTCCACTTGCATCCTGCAACACAACGCTTGCCATTTTTCTTCAATTTTCTTCATGCTTTGAAATTCTTCATTCCTGGCTTGCTGAAATTGATATGAGACCATATGAAATTGGTGAAAATCAACCCGACTTTGGTTATGATTGAATTGACACGATAATTTGGCCTCCAATTCCTGCAAAAACTACAAAAATAGCCTCGGAATGCAATTAGAAGTGCAATAGGGACCAATTTTATGTCCAATTGGGTTAATTATAATAATTAGTACAAAAAAAGCGCTCAAAACCTATTAAAAATAGGGTTCAAAATAGCACTTTTTGGACACTAATCATCTAATATGTTGACATGTGATGAGTTTGTATGTGCAAATGGCCATGACATGGCTTGATTGTGAGTGCGCCACAACTTGACAATGTAGTGACCTGTTTGGATGTCAATAGTACTCCAACGTATTGACATGTGATGGTGTTGTGCAATGGCCATTACATGGCTTGCTTGTGTGTGTGTCATTGCTTGATCATAGAATGACATGTTGAATGTGCATGTTGATATATGCCTGTATGATATATTGACATGAGTGAAATGATGTATGGAAGTCATATGCAGGTGATGTGATTGTCCATGACACCGGTAAGTGGTATGGATTGTGTTGTCCATATAGCATTCATTATGCATGTGACATGTTATAACATGCAATGGCATACTGCATTGCATATGCACGGGGACATCGCATTAAATGGGTGTGAGTTCATGGTTGGTAAATCGACACTGCGTTTGGTTTTTGATTTGGTGGGCTAGGTAAATGGGACACCATCCAACAAAGTCACACGGTTGAATAAATGGTAAAGAAAATATGTGACGGGTATCAGCAAGAAGGGATAGATCCCCCTTTGGTGAAAAACCCGCCAATTATGGTCAGACATAGTCCCTAGTGGTGAAAGGCCATAAAAGTGTATGGGTTTGTGAAACCCATGCTGGGACACTAAAAATATGCTACCACGAAAGCGCATGGTTTTAAATGTAAAATGATTATTGTGATGTATCATCCAAAAAGCTTTTGGTTTATAAACAAATGAAATTTATTTTGAAAAATGATCATTGGATGTCATCCAGAATGATGGTTTATCACACATGGGCTTAGGCGTTATGTGAGGGAGTCGGTGAGGACTCGGGTGCATGGTACATGGTGAGTCTAGTCTCATTTCATGACATGGCATGTAGGATTCCATAAAGAATTGGCATGTTCTTATTGGAATGTGAATGGGAAATGTTGAGTAAACATTGAATGTGCACTTAGGTGGGGAGTAGCCCTTGTAGGAGGTATTCTCTCCTGGGCGTGGCTCACCCTTTATGGGACAACCCTTTTAGGTGCAGGGCCTACACCGATGGACGGTGCTTAGACGAGGCCGTGATTGTGAAAAGGGCAGACATGGGGCCTTGATAAATCCTTTTGTAAAAAGTGCTTGGAAAAAACTAGTTCTAGCATGTGTTTTGTATAAAAAGAATTGTGATTAAATTTTTTTTAGACTATTGCCAATATAGTCGGGTATGTAATAATGGTAAGAGAGTCTATTTTAGTGTATTATTCTCATATCTGCAACGTAAATATGGATGAATGGTCACAGATACAAAGGGCGTTTTGAGGTGGTGCCGGTAACATTGGTGCCCAAAATAGTGGTACTCGTTTGGTACCAAGACTAGGTGCACTATATGACCTAAGAGTGAGTAATTCCGAAGGTTGACTATTGGTCAATGAGCCCCTTGGATCTTGGGCGTCACAAAGCACATTCACCTTATATTTCTCAATAAATAAAACTATGGTTTTAATTTCCTTTTAAAGATCCATTTACAACCTATGGTTTTAACACCATGAAACCAAGTCTACTACTATCCCAAGTATGGTTATGTATTATTGATTCAAAGATTTCACTATTATTGGCCTTCTTCCAGCAAGGTGCATCAAATGAAGTCATAGCTTCCTTATAGGATCTAGGGCCGTCATCAGTAGGAAAGTGTAAAGTCGTCTTGAATTAGTCCATTTCTTTTCTTTTTGCTTCTTCTCGGTTTAGTTGGAAGGTTCACTAGACTCAATTCTAAGATTTCTTTGAACTTGTTGTTTGGCAATTTGGTTTCAAGGAAAAATATTTTTCAAAGTTAGCGTTCGTAGTCTCAATTATAGAGTTCACTTCCAATAGGCCATTTTTTGATTTGATGACAAGAAACCTACAGGCAGCACTATTCTCTGCATAACCAATAAATGCTGCATCAAAGGTTTTATGACCTAACTTTCTTTTCTTTGGTTGCAGAAAAAGTACATTTGCTAAACACCCCCACACTTTTAGGTATCCAATGTTAGGTGCATATCCTTTCCATAACTCATAGGGAGTCTTACTAGTATTCTTGTAGGGTATTCTATTTTGAATATGACAGTGGAGAGGATAGCTCCCCTCACAAGTTCAAGGATGCTCTTGAACATACTAACATGTCATTCATCATCTCTTTCCGGTTCTATTTTTTATTTCAGCTACTCCGTTAGATTTAGGGGAATAAGGAGGGGTGGTTTCATGTATAATTCAATGTTCCTCACAAAAGGTATTGAAGGGGTTGGACTCATATTCTCCACCCCTATCGAATCTAAGTCTCTTGATTTTCTTACTTAGTTGGCTCTCTACTTCATTTTTATACTTGATGAAAGCATTCGTTGCTTCATCTTTGTTTATTAAAAGATACACTCATGTATATCTTGAGTAGTCATCTATGAAGGTAATATAAAACCTTTGACCACTAGTCATGGTGTTTTTCAAGTCTCCTAGGTCACTATGAATCAAACTTAGTAGTTCGAACTCTCTTTCTATCGGTTTTCAAGATTTCTTTGTGGTTTTAGATTCTACACATCACATTTTCCAAAGGTTTTTTTAAAGACGGTTTGGGAATTAAGCAATTCAACCATTTTCTTAATATCGAGAAAGTTCCACGTGTCTGTGTACCATTCAAACATCACATGAAACAACTATGTAAGAAGAAAGGGAAGATGCTTTTATTCAGAATTTCTTAAGCGTTCAACATAAGATACCTTGGTTATAATAACTATTCTAAAAAAAAACATCATTCTTTGTTAACACTATTTATGCGAATCAAACATGATCTAACTCTGCTTTTACGATAGGCTCAAATGTGATATATAAAATGTATGCGCCTATATGCTGCAAGTGCACTTTCATTAAGCACTCAAGTAATAT
Source organism: Tetrastigma voinierianum (assembly GCA_016808115.1). Taxonomy (NCBI): domain Eukaryota; kingdom Viridiplantae; phylum Streptophyta; class Magnoliopsida; order Vitales; family Vitaceae; genus Tetrastigma; species Tetrastigma voinierianum. Next base: position 3,960 of record JAEQBH010001009.1, read on the forward strand.
AGTATGAAAAGTGTGAGTATCGTCCCACGGGGATTGGGTTACTAATTACCGAAATTAGAATAATCATAGCTTCATTTGGATAAACACAAAGGTGAAGTTGAAATGGAAAACAAACTAAACCAAAGAAATCATATAGTAAGGTCTCTAACATACAAAGTGAAAATGTAAATTACAAGAAAGCCTAGGATTTTGATTTCATCTAACAAATTCATAAGGTGAGGCTCTACTTGTTCCCAATGATGCCTAAATCATATATTAATGGTGGCTTTCACCTAAGCACATGCTATTCTTTCTCAAGCAATAACAATCTACCCTTGAAAAGGGTTATACTATATCTATAGCTTAAACCATCATAACCAAGGATGCATTAAGTAATTGAAATCTAAGAAGCCACATGTAACCCACAAACATCTCTATTCTATGGTGAAAAATGACATTTCAATCATGGTCTAACCTAATTATTATTTCTCAACCTCAAATTGGAGTCCTGAAATCATTTTAATGGTGATCAATCATCAACAAGCATTAGTAATTGAATAGAAAATTCAATATATAAGAAAATCTAAACATCAAAGATTACAAATCAAAGCTAAACATCATAGTTCATTGTTTAGACTACATCAAAACCCTAGAAAATGAGATTAGCTCATGGAGGGAGAAATCTGACCATAGAAAATGAAAAGGCAAGAAAATAAGAGCGTATAGATGAAACCCATTTCTTCTCTTAAAATCTCCTTCTTAATCTTCTTCAAGGCCAAAGAATCAATCTCCCTAAGGGGTTTATCTTTTTGAGTGTTTCCACCTAAGGATATTCTCCCTTTTCCCCACTAAGAGCACCTCTGACTCCCCTCGACTCTTTCTCGAATGCCTAATTTCTCATCTTATAAGCCCGAAAACCAAGAGCGAAATAAAAGATGGGCTTCAACAAAACATGGGCCCGACATTAGCATTGTAGGGTGGCGGATTTGACACTGCAACGTGGCAAAATGGGGACTACTGCTCACCTTAGAGAAGACTACTACTACAATCACCTCTGCTTCTACCAGATTTGCCCTTACGTTAACTTTCTCAAATATCTTTTTGTTGCAACACTGAGGTGCATGGTGTCCAAGCTTGCCATAGACAAAACATTTACGTATCTTTTTAAAGGTAGGATTTTGGACCTTGTTTGATGAGTTAGGCTTAGTCCTAGGGTTTTGTCTCTTCGGCCTATTGAATTTGGGCCTTGGTATCTTTTCTACCACATTTGCCTTGGAGGATAACTCCTTGCTCTTTTCCCATTTTATCCTAGTTTTTGCTCTCAATCCTAATATGTATTATAACATCTTCACAGGGACATTTGTTTCCTTTTGTGTTTCATGCTATTTTTGTAGTCTTTCGAGGGGCAAGAATCTGGAAGGGTCTCTATAGGTAGCCAATCACAAAGGTTTAGATCTTTATATGTCTTTGTGACTAGGTCGTGGTCGACATGTGGTAGTCATGGATTTGAGATGATACATCTATATCCTTCGTCATTTGGAACTTTCTAAAATTTCCTACGGCATATTTTTGTGTTCCAGCATCTTCTACTATGTATTTTTTTGCCAAAGCATCCCAAATTTCTTTTGCAACTTTATATTGACAATAGACATCAAAGAGTTCATTTGAGTGTGCTGAAATGGCATCTTTAACTTGTTTGTTCTCATTTCCCCATTTAGAATCAATCTTTGAACTTAATCTAGGTTTTGGGTATGTCAGATATGCCTTAGGTTCTAACATCAATGGTAGAATAATAAACCCTTTCTTACCATCTCTCTTAACGAATGTCCCATTAAAATGGGTGATCTTGGGAAGTGTCAGGACGGGTATGAGGGAGGTCTCCATCAATTCAAGGAATATAATCTACTTTAATATTGGTGGTTGAACTAGGTCTTTTGGGTGAACAGAAACAAGGACAATAGTAAGAGATGTGTTAAGTACACCAGGAAAGTCCCAAGGTAAGTAGAGAGGGTCCCTGATGGTCCACTACCATACCTTAGCTTTTATCACCTTGTTAGCAAGAATTTCCTAGACATGTAACAGGATTACCATCTTGCCTTAGGCTTTGTGCCACTAATAGAAGGTTTTTAGAAAAGATTAGGAATTTGACTTAGTCTAAAACAATCCAAACAGGAACACTTGAGTAAGATGACTATTTGATTGGATGGTTGGGCGTACAATAACCTTGTCCTTAAAGTAGATTCAACCTCCTCCTGTTTGTAACCTTGGTGTAGTAGGGAACCGGCTCTCTCCCTCTAAGATTCAACAACCAATTATCACATCGGGTGCACTCCCTTAGTAAGATGCAATACAACTCGAATATTAATGTATTCCTCCAACAAGTTGTGCTTATTGTAAGAGAAAAACGCACTAAGCAAGAAAGTGCTAAAGCATAGAAGAATGTGGCTGCTTGGCTTTAGAAAAAAAGAGAATGTTCTTGAAGCTTAAGAGAGACGAACTTAGAGTGAAGGGAGGGGCACCTATTTATGGGTGGCCTTCAACAAATCTCTACTCTCAAATTTAAAGTGGTAAAAAAAAAATATCTCCATTAGACTTGTGGTAATTCAAATCAAAATAGAAAGGAAATGGTCATAATAAAATCAATAAGTATTTAAATTATTAATGGAGAATAAATTTGTTAGAAATGATTATTAATCAAATAGTTTATTTAAGCAAAATTAATTGATTGGAGATAAAAGGAGTTAAATTAATTAAGCTTAAAATTACCATCAAATTACCAGCTTTTGACAAAAAGTATCTTGGAGACTTTGCAAGAAATTATTCATAAATTATTCTATAAAATTTATATAGAAAATCCAAGAATAATTTAAAAGTTTGAAAGATCCAAACTTGAGTAGAGTCAAAACGAATGTAGAGAACTTTCACACTTATACTCTTCAAACATTTTATAGTGTTAAGAATGGACTACAATGTTGATATCAAGTATATATGATCCTTCGATTTCTTATAGGCTTCATTTGGAACCAGTAAGTACTAAGGAAGAAAATAAAGAAAAAAAAGTGGAAGAAAAGAAAATTTGGATGAGGAAAATCTCTCCAATTTCTAGGTTCCAAACGAAGCCATAATGTTTTCAAAATTTCCTATTACATATCCAATCAACTATAAATGGGTATGTTGAAATCGCTATTCAAGTTGGTGCTAAGCAACAATAAACTTTCAAAAAGCATTCCTTTGGAATTAGGAAATTTGTCCATTCTCAAACATCTTGACTTAGCATTAAACCATTTAAGTGACCTAATTCTGCAACAAGTTTGTTACTTAAGGAAATTATTGTCATTGAATTTGAGCATTAAAATGTTTAGGGAGAGCATTCCAATTGAGATTGGGAATGTGATCACTCTTTAGAGTCTTGGCCTTAGTCAAAATATGCTAACAGGTGAGCTACCACGGTATCTCGAAAAATTAGGGAGCTTGGAAACATTGAATCTCTCCCATAACAACCTTTCAGGAATAATTACTTCCTCACTTTTGATGATTTGCGAGGCCTGACCTCTATAGATATATCCTATAATAAGTTGGAAGGTCCTATTTATAGGTGGCCTTCAACAAATCTCTCAAATTTAAAAATTAATTAAAAAAAAATATCTCCATTAGACTTGGTAATTAAATCAAATAGAAAATGGTCATAATGAAAATCAATAAAGTATTTAATTAATGGAGAATAAATTTGTTAGAAATGATTATTAATCAAATAGTTTGTTAAACAAATTAATTGATTGGAGATAAAAGGAGTTAAATTAATTAGCTTAAAATTACCATCAGAATTCAAACTTTTGACAAAAGTATCTTGGAAGACTTTGCAAAAGAGGGTATTCATAAGTATTATAAAATTTATTATAGAAAATCCAAGAATAAATTTAAAATATAAAAGTTTGAAAGTCAAGAAACTTGGTAGAGTCAAAACGAATGTGAAGAACTTTCACACTTATACTCTTCAAACATTATATAGTGTTAAGAATGGACTACAATGTTGATATCAAGTATATATGATCCTTCGATTTCTTATAGGCTTCATTTGGAACCAGTAAGTACTAAGGAAGAAAATAAAGAAAAAAAAGTGGAAGAAAAGAAAATTTGGATGAGGAAAATCTCTCCAATTTCTAGGTTCCAAACGAAGCCATAATGTTTTCAAAATTTCCTGTATATCAATCCAACTATAAATGGGTATGTTGAAATCGCTATTCAAGTTGGTGCTAAGCAACAATAAACTTTCAAGAAGCATTCCTTTGGAATTAGGAAATTTGTCCATTCTCAAACATCTTGACTTAGCATTAAACCATTTAAGTGACCTAATTCTGCAACAAGTTTGTTACTTAAGGAAATTATTGTCATTGAATTTGAGCATTAAAATGTTTAGGGAGAGCATTCCAATTGAGATTGGGAATGTGATCACTCTTTAGAGTCTTGGCCTTAGTCAAAATATGCTATCATGAACAGTTGAGCTACCACGGTATCTCGAAAAATTAGGGAGCTTGGAAACATTGAATCTCTCCCATAACAACCTTTCAGGAATAATTACTTCCTCACTTTTGATGATTTGCGAGGCCTGACCTCTATAGATATATCCTATAATAAGTTGGAAGGTCCTCTACCTGATGTCAAAGTCTTTCAAGATGCTCTATTTAAGGCATTAAGAAATAACAAGGGCTTGTGTGGTAACATCATTGGTCTTAAGGCATGTAGCACTAGTCGAAAGAAGGGGAACAAAATTTTCATTTTGATTATGCTACTTATTTTAGGCATTCTATTACTCTCATTTATTTCTTTCACATTTTATATAGTTTCTTTATTGAAAGAGCAAAAGGAAAAGAAAAATAAGTCTGGAGAAGCACCAACTCAAGATCTATTTGCAATATGGGGCCATGATAGGGGTAATTAGCTAAGCCCGATTGGAGAATGACCAGATCGGCGATAGATGTGAGAACCTTTCAGAAGCTTAAGTACAACTCCACCTCTTATGTGGAACCGTGTGGGATCATATCATATACATACCCCTTGAAAATGGATGATCCACATACGACATTCCTCTAGGTGGCTCACCTCTAGATAACATTCTCGCCGAACTCACCTTTTGGGCATTAGGTCCCTCTTTCCAAGTAGCCCCTTTCACCTTTCACGTATCGACTCTCAATGAAAGCACCAATGATAAGGCCTCAAGCCCTAATTGAAACCCGACCCAAAGATCGGCATGATGAGTGGGAGAATCTCTCAAGCAAGTACCACCCACGCTCTCTTATTATTGAAGCACATCATTAAGGGGACTGAAGATTTCAACTCAAAATATTGTATTAGTGCTGGAGGATATGGAACTGTTTACAAGGTCGAGTTGCTTTCTAATAAAGCTAAGTTATTCTTTGGTAAAAACTCCACTTTCGACACAAAGATGAAGAGATATTAAAACATCTAAACTTTCAAAAGTGAGATTCGTGCTTTAGCAAACATACGACATTGCAACATTGTCAAGATTTATGGGTATTGTTCATGTTCACATTAACTCATTTTTAATTTATGAGTTCATGGTGTAGGATACTCAATAGGTTGGAAGATTAATCATACCATCTCTATTGAATCACATAAGGTATAAATAATACAAATGAATCAAATCAGGTGATAACCTAAACTAGGTATAGATAACTCCTAAGTGTCAATCCCCGTCTAAATATTACAAATTGGTAATTACACGGTATACACTAATTAGACTTTACTTATTTGGATGTGGATCTTGATTCTCCAATATGCCCCCACAAGTTAGAGCTCTAAGAGGCGAGACCAATCTTGAGTAGTAACCGATGAAGACGAGTGCGGGGTAGAGGTTTGGTGAGAGCGTCTGCAAGCTGATTCGCGGAAGCAACATGGGTAACATGAAGATCACCATTCTGAACTTGTTCGTGAATGAAGTGGTAGTCAAGTGCAACATGTTTCATACGTGAGTGAAACATTGGGTTCAAGAAGAGGTTGTTTGCACCGACATTGTCACAATAGATGACCGGTGCCCTTGAGTAGAGGAGAGACTGAACTCGTCGAGTAGATTGGATACCCAACGGAGCTCGATAGCCGTGGCAGTGACAAATCAGTATTCGGCTTCAATGGAGGATTGAGCAACTATGTGTTGTTTCTTAGAACTCTAAGAGACTAGATTGCGACCGAGGTAGAGAATGAAGGAGCTGGTAGAGGTAAATCGTCCTTATTACCGGCCTAGTCGGCGTCCAAGTAGGCATGTAATTGAAGTGGAGATTGGCGACTAGGCCAGATCCCATGATCAATAGTGCCACATAAATAACGGAGAATGGCATAATAGTCCAGTAGTCCTTTGGTCGAGGGCGATGCATGTATTGAGAAAGCTTATTAGTTGCATAAGCAGCGTCGTCGGGTCAATGTTAAATCTTCAGAGATTCTGCAGAGCAATGGTGTAGACGGAAGATGCAGCGAGTGGTGTTAAGTTGAAGAGACAATGTAGGACAGGTCGGTAGTGGGGTGGAGATTAGACAAGTGTCTGTCATTGCAGCTCCGGCAAGGAGGTCGGCTATATACCTCTGTTGGGAAAGGATCAAGCCGAGTGGATGAGAGGAGGGCTTCAATACCCGAGCAAGTAAGTTAGGGACCCAGAGTCCTCCCGAAGAAAACCGAGCGAGCAAGGTGATGAAGTGCGGAATAGGCGATGGATTGTTACCATAGCTGATATCATCAACATACACTAAGAAGATAAATAGTAAGTAGTGTGTGAAGGATGAATAAAAATTATTTGTAGTGGAGTCGAGAAAACAAGAGGTGAGTAAAATTGTTTTGACTCATTATACAATGCAGAGGTGCTTACTTTAGCCCATAGATGGCCTTATGGAGACAACAATCATGATTAAGATGATCAGTGTCTGTGAAGCCCTATGGTTGAGCCATGAAGACATTCTCGATAAGGGTGCCCTACAAGAAGGCATTGTTGACATCGAGTTGACGGAAGCACCACTCGTGATTAGTGGCGAGAGAAAGAACCAAACGAATAGTGATTGGTTTCACTACCAGACATGACAGTCAATGTCAGGCCTCTGATGAAACCCCTTGGCAACCAGTCGTGCTTTGTACATATCCACATAACCATCAGGCAAGTGTTTGATTCGAAAGATTCACTTACAACCCATAATGTTTTAAGCTAACTTGGGCGGTACCAACTCCCAAATGCCATTCCGAACAAGGGCATCAAACTCTTTGCGACATTACGGGTGTGCCATATAGGATCTTTGATGAGAAGCCTTGGGTTACAGCGGTCGGTTTCCAGGCCTCGGGCAAGTTAGGCAAAGGGTGAGTTTATGGAATTTGGTTTTGTGAATGTTGTGGTGAGAAAGAGTGATTGGAGGAGAGGTGCTGGTGTGGGCAGTAGGGCATGGCAGGGAGGGCTCGGGTTCTCAAGCAGTGAGACATGATAATGTTCGGTCGGGTGCTCGAGCAAGAAAAAACTCAACTGTTGTTGGGGGAGCCGAGGCAGTGGTCGGTGGGGGAAGAGGAGATTGGATGATGATAGAGCAGGCAAGGGCTCGGGTAGTTGTGCTATGTAAGGGAAGCTGGGGTGCTTGGGTTGGTGACAACTTAGCTATTGTTGGGGGAGTCGAGACGGTTATCAATTAGGGAAGAGGGTGTGGGATTGTTGTGAAGTGCTCGGGTGTTTGGGCATGTTGGGATAGCTCGGCTAAGGGGTTCGAGCCGTGAGAATGAGACGGGGTAGATACCTGAGTCGGGGTGTGATCTGCGATCGGGGATCTTTGAAGGCGTGGCGAAGTCGACAAGGGTGGCCCAGGAACATGTGGAGATGGTGGACTTAGTAGACTCAGGGAAGAGATGGATGGATGATAGACAAGGGAAAGATGGACTCAACAAAGCGAACATGATGGGAGTGATAGGTCTTGGTGGTGGAAGGGTCATAACAGATGTAGGCACTTTGGGTAAGTGAGTAGCTAAGGAAGACACACGGGGCGGAACAAGGAGCAAGTTTGTTCATCGAGTAAAGTCAAAGCCATGGATAACATAAACAACCAAAGGCATAAAGTTTAGAACAATTAGGAGGAGACCCAAAGAGCTTATGATATGGAGAGGACATACATGTGTGTAGGTGTGGGAAGCGAGTTAATGAGTTGTCTTGTAGAGTAGAAATTCATATGACCCAGGAAAGGAAGGGGAAAGAATTTGAAGAGAGAAGTGTTAAACCGGTTCAACTATGTGACGGTGGAAACATTCAAAGAAACCATTGTGTTATGGAGTGTGTGGTGGAGATGCATGATGAGATATGCCATGAGTGGCTAAAAAGGTGGATAGACTCATTGTATTCACCCACAATATCAGTAAGATAATAAATTTTCCTTTTTTGAAGAAATTTTCAACAGTGATTTGAAGCGGGGAAAAAATCAAACTGACATCGGACTTACGCTTGAGTAGGTAGAGCCAGATATAATGCGTGAAGTGATCAACAAAGACAACGTAATATTTGAAGTTGTCAATCGACTGAATAGAAGATGTCCATACATCATAAAAAATAATTTGGAGTGGAGCAGAAGACATAATTGTGGATTGTGAGAAGGTAACTGTGACTTTATATTACAAAAATAGGTAATTATAATGAAAAGGAAGGCAAGCCAAAGAAACGGACATAGTGTAACTTGTAGTGAAACTAAATCTTAGAAGAATGGGCTTGGAAGGATAAACTAGCAGGTAATTTTAATCTGGAAATAAGAGGCTTTGACATTGGAGAGCCTTGATGATGGAGTGGAAGGCAATTGACCATTCATAAATGACATCTTTCATGCATTTGTGAATAATTATTGCCCTGATCTATAGATCCTTCACATGAAAGAAGAGATGAAAGTTAATTAGATGTTTTGTTTGTTTTGAAATTGTAGGATGATATATGGTTTGTGTTTCATGGCTGGGACACATAAGACATTTGTAAAGTAAAGGAATGGGAAGGGGATGGATAAGGAAGTTGAGCAGAATGTATAATATGTAGCCAGTACCATCGCACGAGAGACAGCGTCAAATTTGGACCATCATAGGAGACGTGGAGGTTGAGGTTGGGGTTGTTGGGTCGTGATGACATGATGAGAGGCACCATTGTCAACCAACCATTTTGGTCATCTTTTAGACGGAGAGGTGGCAACATGAGCCATGAGGCACCATTGGAGATTGTGCAGAGCCAAGGAGGGCCGAGCTAGTGAGTGTGAGGGAGCTCGGGCAGTGGAGGTGGCACGGTGGTGCGAAGTGAGCGATTGGCGAGGTGACGGTATTGATAGAAGGTAGGGCTGAGATTGTATTTGTGATGGTCGAGTTGTAGGGCTCGGCGAGTCGAGGTTTGAAGCATGATATTGTAAATTGGAAACGGAGTGTGATGGACGGGGCCCTCTGGTGGGACCTTGAGAGTATATTGTGACTAGGAACGAGGGAGGGACAGGCTGTAAGTGTTGGTACTGATTCCCAATTGATAAATTTTTATTGTTATTTATCAAAGAGAATCAGAGTGTCACGTCCTTAGACAATATCAACAATGGATTTGTAGTCTTCATCCAAGCCATCCAAGATTCTATCAATAAGATCCTCATGGTCAAGCAATTTCCCAGGCCCATGATTGATTGGCTTGGCATGATGAAATATATGTTAATGATGTTATACAGAAGCCATGCGACAATCGCGGTTTGTCCTTGATTTGTTTGACATGTCCATGAGATGGATGAGCATATGTGTTGGCAAGGGTGAGCCATGCGTCACGGGAGGTGGTGGATTGTTGAATCAAAGGGATTAAGGGAGTTGAAATGGATCAACAAGAGCACCATAAAGTAGTTTGTCCTAGCGGATCCAAGAGAAAAAGTCATGATTTGGGGTTTCCTTGTTTGGTGGAAAGTCGTGGTTGGGGACAAGGATGAGAGCCATCAATATATTCGTAAATGTAAGTAGCCAATAAGGATAGCTTCAATTTGAACTATAGGAGAGGCGGTTTGTGGAAATTAGAGTTTGATGTTTTGATTGAAGATGGTGATGAGGGTGAGAGGTGAAGTGGAATCTAAGGAATTGGGAATGATGATTGGTTGTTATTCTTGAGTCATTATGATGGTAGAGCAGGAGATGAGCCAAGGACTAGGGAGAAGGGTGAGGTCTGAATTGTGGCTCTGATACCATGTAGAATACTCAAGAGTTGGAAGATTAATCATACCATCTCTACCGAATCACATAAGGTATAAATAATACAAATGAATCAAACGAATAAGATGACTAACCTAAACTAGGTATAGACAAATCCTAGAATCAATATAGATCTAAATATTACAAATTGGTAATTATAAGGTATACACTGATTAGACTTTACTTACATTTTGGATAATGAATCACGATTCTGTGTGGAAGGGCTTAAGGACAATTAAGTATTTCTGGGAAATGGCTAGTTTTTGGATTGGTTGGGGATGTGAAATATTGTTAAGGCATGTGAAGCTTTATCTTATATGCAACATGATTGCTCTCATGCACAATTCACCAGAGACATATCGAAACAATGTGCTATTAGTGTCACGCCCTGAAACCCAATCCAGGGACATGATTGTCATTTCACACCTCAAGCCCAAAGGCTCGAAGTGTGAAATAACACAAACCTTCCTTTCTTGTAACTAGATCGAGTCCAATTACCAAACACTTGTTCAGAGTAATTCGCAACTTTCTATATCACCAATTCTCATATCCAAAATTCCATAATAACAAAAATTCTCTTAGAACAAATAATCCAAGACAAATATTTATATCCTTCTAACCAACTCTTAGAACAAATAATCCAAATAAACATAGACTCATCAACTAAACAAGGTCCATAACGGATTCCAAAATCAAATTTCTAATAGGGATATGATTCTCATCCCTAACCAATCTCTGGCAGAATTAAATGTACTGAAAAGATGTCAATGAATGGGGAGTGAGCTTTAAAACAAAGTAAAAAAATACTATACAATTTCATGGATCGAAGATTTTCAATCATATAACAAATAGGAGATGTTTCATCAAATTTCGATTCAAAAATAGTGAGTTATTAAAAAAATTCTTCCAAAACATTATGAAATGGTTTTATATCAAATACTTGAGTAACAAATTTCATCATTTCAATTCAAACACTTTCATATGAAGTCCAAAATCAAATACATTCCAAATATATTTTTACTGATCGTGAAATCTGAATGAATTTTGACCATACCTTTAGGACTTTCAAATGGGTGACTACATGACATTCACTAGGAGTGGCTAGGAACCAAAAACTATTAGTACTAGTAACCTCTAGCAAAGAGCCCACAAATTTGAGTTCAAATCAATTACATTCGAATTTTAGAATGTAAGGTCAACTATTATTCCCATTGAGCCAAATAATCGAGTCAAATATTTCATTCAAGAAATTAAAATCACAAAACATCATATCTCACATTTTCTTTCATAGAAAAACAGTACAAATCTCAAAATTACTATCTATACTAAGCCATTGTTTGATACTACGAGTCATATAGCGAAGCAGGGAATACATATAAATTATTAAATATGATGAATATTATCACCCATTACTAACTTGTAGTAGTCTTGAGAAAATCTCTTCTATAATCCACGGGACCTTGAAACTATTCTCTGCGTGGTCTGTGTGTAGGCGCGGGCTGATGTGAACTGACCAGAAGCCTCAGATTCCCAGATTGGTCAGCCTAGTGAAGTTCTCAACATTACAATCCCATAGGAATATGATGGAATGGCACAAGAAAAAAAGTAAACACCTGCATTAATATAATACCTCGATATATATATATATAAAGATCCTGACAGGCCCATCTTCTTTGTAAAGTCTGCAACCACAAACGCACATATGGTAAAGACTCATATGAGTTCAATACTAAGTTAGACATTCTAAGAGTGTTTTGCGAATTTAGGGTACTATGGAAAAATACATAAGTCCAATAAAAATAAAGGCAGATAGAGATAAGATTAGAATACTAGCAACTACCGCAGTAACGAGTGATCGAAGTCGTATATGCGCGTAGGTAGGTCTCTGCAGATCGGTCTGACTCAGAGAACTGATTAAACAATAAAACGTGAGATAATAAATCGACAGCATATAATTTATAAGGAAAAAATAATGTTTTATTTTAAAATTCCTTCTTAAAGACTCATAACACACTTTGTAATTTGGAATCATTTCACAAAACCCAAACTTATACCTGCCAACAATATGAAATTCATGCTCAAAATTTAACCGACGGCCATTATCAAGAACCTTATGACTCGAATTTATTCACAACATAAAATTGAGCATAAAATATATATAACCATCATGTCGTAAAAATAATCATGAAAATACAATAACCATAAATATTGAAATGGTTATACCTTACTCAGAAACCAACAATGTACCGCACCATATACCCATAGTAAACCGTCGGGTAAACCCAACCTCACGGCACCGTGGCAACTTAATAACCTTCGGGTGAACCCGACATCACGGCCGTGGAAATAATATATATATATAACCGTTGGATGGAACCAACCTCACGACACCGTGGCAACTAATAGACCTTCGGGTAATCCCGACATCACGGTCATGGAAATAATATATAACCGTCGATGCACTTCAACCTCACTACACTGGTATACTAATAAACCCTTTCTAACCCGACATCAATGCGCGTCAGTGGAAATAATATATGACCTATGGAGGAACCAACCTCACGACACCGTGGCAAACTAATAAACCTTCGAGTAATCCCGACATCACGGCCGTGGAAATAATATGTAACCGTTTCCTTACTCACATATACTTTTCCAACAATACTCTATTATAATCATTTCACAAAATCTCAGAATCCATTTTAAAAAAACAATAAATTTAAAGTGGTTTAAAACCTCAATCCATGTACCAAAATGTTTAAATACCACAAATATATCCATGAACTCGTAGAAATTTCCAAATATTTAAAATGTTGACAAAATCACATGAAATGAGATAACTTGTTTATATAAAAACAATTATATTTATGCATAACCAACCGTTCTCGATCAATTAAGTTATATATATACAATTAACCACAATTATATCATAATAATACCCCAAAGAATTTAAAACATATAGGACCTTCACTTCCACTGACTACAGATGCTCGCTCATACTCCTGCTGCACTGGTTCCAGCCTCAATGAGTGTCTCCTGTGAATAATATAAAAATACCATTTGCGCTTCATCACTTTAACCAAAGACATCGATGCCCCAAATGTCTGTATCAATTTCAGAACCATGAAACTATTCCAATCGGACCCCGACAGTCCAATTATAGTGTGTCCCATGCACTTGCACTGTAAATTGAGGCTTTTCTACCCTGAGGTTGACTTTTCAAATCAACCTTCCAATAACTCATAAAAATGTCCACTCTCACTAATCCAACTTTCAATTTTGCCTAATTTGACTAATCGTGTCCAATTTCTATTCAAACCTTTCTGCAGAACAACTGTAAATGACCCAAAATGGAAAACTAACCAAACAACGCCTCCAAAATTTAAGGCAAACTTTATATCAATGTAGTTTCTCCAAGAGACCAGACACAAAGAATATCTTTACCTTGTCCAAAGTTTGTCAGGGTGGTCGAAACTCGATCTAACAAATGACCAAATTCGTTTGTCGTGATCTTTCTAAACTATGAGGAATCATAAAAGGGACCACCTGGAATGAGTTTGGGAGGGTCCAAAAATGGGGGAAGTGGAGTATGGGCCTACCGAATGGCCTAAAATAGAAAATATGACTCCATCCACCGTACGGTCAGTCACGAAGTTCGCCGTCTGACTGGGCGCTGTCCGGCGATGGTTCGCTTAAACTGGGCGGCTGGATTTTCTCGTGGTGGTGCTCCTCCCCGCTGACGCGTGTAGCAAGGTGGCTTAGGATGGCTCCCACTCGATTAAAAACCCGTTGGGTCTAAAATTTAGTCAAAACGCACTTGGGCTTCTGTTCACGGTCTTTGGGAGTTTTTCTAGGTTTTGGAGCTCAAATGAATGTTTTGGGGCTAGGTTCTATTTGGGAATGCAAACTAGGGTTTACATCGCCCAGGGTAGTTTTCGTAAAAACCCTGTGACTAATTTGGACACTACTTAAAGTATCGTTATTTGAACTCTCTAAAATATAACTTTCTATCCGTAAGCTCCGATTGGACGCTCAACCCGTCATATGAACTCGTAGATCGACGGTGGCCTACGAAATGGCGCTCTTAGTCAACCCAAAATTATCCATCCTTGAAAAGTCAACTTGGCCCACATACTACAATTGTTGGTCAAACTTAATAAACTCGTCAAACTTCGTCAAACGTTTTTAAAACTTGTATTATTTTGGTACCGGTCGCTACAACCCCTACTCCCTTAAAGAAAAATTTCGTCCACGAAATTCGTACCTGTGTCATGGAAGAGATGAGGGTACTGCCTCCGCATTTGGTCCTCCCGCTTCCAAGTCGCCTCCTCGACTAGGTGGTGTCTCCAAAGGACCTTCACTAAGGATATTGTCTCTGTAAGGGCTCCTTCTCTTCTACCTGTGACCCGCACTTGCCGCCCTCATAGATAAGTCATCCCTCAGCTCAATCTCTGGTGTCTCCAACACATGTGAGGGATCTGAGATATACTTGCATAGCATGGAGATGTGGAACACATTATAGACTCGAGAAAGCTCCTCCGGAAAGTCTAATCTATAAGTGGACCTATCCTCTCAACAATCCCAAAAGGTCCAATGTAGCGAGGACTTAGCTTCCCTCGCTTCCCGAACCGTACCATGCCCTTCCAAGGAGAGAGCTTCAAGAATACTCGATCTTCAACCTCAAACTCAAGATCCTCTACGTCATTCATAGCTCGGGCCTATCCCGAGTCAAGCCAACCCAAGAACGTATAACATTAACCTTGTCCATCGTGAGCTCGTACAATCTCAGACTCCAGTAATTTCCTTGCCGCCCCATTCCAACATATGGAGTGCGCATCATTTCCCATACAATGCCTCATAAGGTGACATCTCAATGCTCGAGCGATAAATGTTGTTATAAGTGAATCTCGCTAAAGATGATATCACCTGGCTACCACTTACAAGATCATGATCTAAATATATCCCATATCCAGATATCCCGACGTCTCACTCAACCAGGCAAATAAAATTCAACCAACTTGACACCTAGTTCCTTCCATCAACCTTCCAAACCTCGAAGTGAACGGATCTCATCGTAGATAATCGACATCGGCACCCCATGCAAACTCACTATGATTCATAAAGAGTCTGCTAGCTGAGGAGAAAACTTCTCACGAATAGGTATGGAAATGCGCTGACTTAAGTGAGCTTCCATCAACTACTACCCAAATGCCATGTCTCTCGAACTGCGGGGAGGGAGTTTGAATACAAAACTATCAGAATGGTCCCATTTCCATTCCGACGGTAATGGTCGCAGGTCTAAGGCTTTGCCTTCTCCGCTTCACTATTACGATGAAGCACTCGGATACATACTCTGTGAACTTCTTCATCCCCGACCACCAATAATATTCCTTCAAGAAAATGATACATCTTCGTACTACTAAGGTGTATAGCATACAATAACTATGGGCTTCCTCCAATATTTGCCTTTTAACTCTTCGCTGTCGAACACAAAGCCTATAACCAATCACCAAGGCTATGTCAAGGTTCTAATAGCAAAATCCGACTGCTCCCTTCCTCGACTTTCTTCTCATGCTCATCAATAGGGATCTTCTAGAAGTTATGCCCGAGAATACAATCTACAAGTATCTACCGCAGCTTCGCTCTGAAACCAGCAAAAAGTGCCCTCGTTACGCATCCTCAACTCAACACCCAACTCGCAACCTCCTCGACCATCAATGGAAGTCGACCGCTCCTATATAAGCCAAAGAGCTTGTAAACTTTCCCGCTCAAGGCATCTCGCTACTACATTCGCTTCACCTCGATGGTAGTCGATAAGTGCAATCATAATCCTTTAAGTAATTCCATCCATCTCCTTTGCCTTAAGTTTAAATCCTCCCGGGTAAACAAATATTTAAGGCTCTTATGGTCTGCAAATATCCGATAAGTCGCCCATACAAGTAATGCTCAAGTCTTCACGCGAAATCGCCAGCAAAGAAGTTCCAAGTCATGAGTAGGATAATGTCAGTTACAAGTGCATTATCCTAATCTGATCGTGGAACATGGAATGTGCAAATGGAATTTCAAATTGTTATCCTTAACCCAATTAAGGATCACATGCTTTCATATAAAAACCGAAGGAAGGGTAAACGAAACTTACCTCTTATGACGATCTGCCAAGCCTCTCAAAGTCCGCGCCTCGTTTAAACGGATCTCAAAGGCGTCGCTTTCCGAAAGCGACCACCCTCTATAAGTATCCACACACGAACAAATAACGAATTATCTTCGAATCGCTACTGCGTCATTTCAAAACGAAACAGGTCTCTCTCGCTTGGTTGTTCTTAGAGTAAAAGACAACCACTACTCAAATATATATGTCTCACATATATATATATATATATATATATATATATATAAGTCTCACAGTTTTAGTCAAAACGAATTTTATATTATTATATATTTAAAACTTTAAAATAATAACAATTTAAATTCAAATCTTTATCGATAAGGAACGAATTTCCTATATTAATATATATTTAAAACTCTTTTAAATAATAACAATTTTAAATCTTCAAATCCCACGTACTGTGGAAACTAATTTATATTATATTATTATATATTTAAACTTTTTAAATATTAACAATTTAAATTCAAATCCTTATCGATAAGGAAAACGACTTATATTATATTATTATATATTTAAACTTTAAATAATAACAATTTAAATTCAAATCCTTACGATACAAACGAATTTATATTATTATATATTTAAACTCTTAAAACCTCATGTGATTATTTCCTTATCCAATAAGAAAAATATATAACAAATTAATTATTTTCGTTATAATTTAAATCAATCAAACTTTCTCAAAATTAAATTTAATTTAAATAACAACTAAAGATATTTGTAATTTTAAAAATAATCTCACTATTTAAATTACTACAGAGAGTGAAAACCATAACCGCAGTATATTATTCGCTTTAATGTAAGCACTTATGTGTTCAATTAACACACGTGAGGGCCTAAATCACATTTTGATCCTACAAGTCAAGTGCGGCCTCTAGCAAGACATTATGACTACCCAAGTTAAATGAAAAGCTCATGATCCGGACAACCTTAATTATAGCTAATGACATAATCCTTTGTCTCATGATATCTTGATAGAATATAAGGCATGGACAAAGTCAACTTTATATCGTTTCTATCTTTGGATTACCTCAACCCACTAGACTAACTAAACAATGACATTGATCTCCATCAATTCATTTGAGCACGACCATGCATTTCTGGGCCTCAATCAACAGGGACCTTGCAGATATCTCTTATAATAAGAGGGACAAATTCCATCTTAATCACTCATATCTCACTACATAATTCTTATTATCTTCAAGTATAACCTTTATAGTCATCCGATTAAAGACAACATTTGATTATATCAAAACACAACATTCCTTATGTTGAGAACTATAGCGATTCAGTCAAAGGATTTAATGATTGCCAACCATAGAGACAACTTATGACTCGATCCATGAATTAATTCTAAGATCTGGTCCAGTCTAATATTTGTTCTCAATCAAACAGATATAAATTTGATTTGTATCTCATAGACATATTCATCCCATGAATATCAATCAAACTTTATAATTATCTTAATTCATTGTTATTCCCATAACAATAACCAATTAGGGACATTTGTGAATAATTAATAATATTATTCAAGGACATTATATATAATAAACATGTAAAATCATCATAATAATAAATTCTCATAAATACCAACACATGTCCATACACAGCCTGGGAGCACTACACTACCGTATAATTTTAGCCTGTGTTTCTTCAACTGGGTCTGAAGCATATGCCATAACTCTCTTTATGTCAGATCAACACGTTAACCTGCACTTCAAAAGTAAGCATCGTCAGGAACCTCAACCCCTGCCGTCTCTCTCAAAGCAAGTCGAACAGAGCTGACGCTAACTTTTCCTTCAAGGTTTGAAGCCTCACACCCGTCGCCCACTCAAACTTAACTCCTTTCCTAGTCAAACAATGAAGTGGTCCCGCTTATCCTTGAGAACCCTTTCTATGAATATACAGTAATACCCGGCTTAATCCTGGGGAAACTCCACTTCGCCAATCAAACAAATGTTGCCCCAACTGCCACTCGCCCACCTTCCGAGGATCCACATAAATGCCATCAACAGAAACCACATGTCCGAGAAATCCCACTCATCTCAACCATAATTCACATTTGCTGAACTTGGCATACAACTGGTATCGCCTTAAAGTCTGCAACACCAAACCCAAATGGTTCATGCTCCAACCGCCGAGTGGCCACCGTTATCGCCGAGCGAAGACAATGACAAACCGATCGGCGCGGATCTTGAAGCCCCGGGCTCATAAAATCCATGCCGCCGGGCATCGGGTGAGTATGAAAGACATCACTAGAAACTCATAATGCCCATATCTCGTCCTGAATGTCGTCTTGGGAATGTCCGATTCCCTAATCCTTAACTGATGGTACCCTGACCTTAAGTCAATCTTGGAGAATTTACCAGACTCCCTGGAGCTGATCAACAGATCATCAATCCGACAAAGTGATGGCTCTGTTGCACGGCAGATCTTATTCAACCGTCTCCTAGCTTCATACATACCTCCCAAGCACACCTTCTTCACAAATAACACCAAGGCCCTCTACTTGTGGCCACCGGGCTTAATAAACTCCCCTATCCACCAGCTTCGTAGGGCCGAGTCTTCAACTCTTTCAACTCAGCCTAAGGCTATTCTAAGGCGGTAAAGAAATAGGAGTCGTACTGTGGGACTAAATCATGGAAACTATTTCTCGTTCGAAAGTAAACCGCAAAGACTGGCCAGAAAACAGATCCGGAAACCTCACCATCGGTACATCTCTAATCTCTACTACACATGTAGTGTCGGGACCACATGACGATCTTTACAACCTTGAAGTAAAACATCTAGCGTAAATGGCGTAAATCAAACTCAAGGTACTCACCTCCGCTCCATAGAAGACCACTATCGATAGTCCCTGCCGCCTAAATATCACCTCCTTGCGGAAATAATCCATCGAGGTAGTCGTCAAGCAAGGCAATCCATCCCAAGAATCACATCCAACCCTCGGATCTATTATCATCAAATTCGTCATACAACTCTCTGCCTCAATAGAAAACAAGCTACCCTTAAGCATCTGACTAGGCCATAGAGACTCTCCTCTGGGCGTGGCAATCTCCAAACCACATCCCAAAGGAACTCCGGGCATCATCTCGACTGCAAAATGATACTCACTGAAATAAAAGAGTGTGTAGCCCCGGGCCGTACGAGCACACGCAGCATCGGCCACCAAAATAGATAACAATGCATCTGCCACAACGCCGGCGCCTGTGCCACCCGCCTCGTCATAAGATAAACTCGGGCCAGTAGGTGGTCGTCCTCGCCCTCGCTTTCGTACCGCTGGGTGCGCATCGTCCCATGCTAAAGGAACCGCCCGAGGTCCGGCCTCGCTTGTGCATTCAGTCCTCATGCCCACTAGCCCGCTGAACCGAGTACCGATCCAGATTCTGGGCCGGGCCGATTCTCGATAGGGGCAATCCCTCTTGAAATGTTCTGTCTGCCCGCACTGAAAGCATACATTATCCCACTGGCATGGTCCATCATGAATCTTGCCATAAATGCCACAAGTCGAACGGGAACCGCCTCGGTTTGCAGATCTCTGAAAATGGCTAATGCCACTACCCACCGACAAATCCGTGAATCCCGTATGTCCAATTCTCCGAACCTACTACCGCCGGGCACCATCGATAACCCCACCGGATCCTTCACGCCTCGCAAGATCTTAATCGAACTACCCCTGGGATGATCCGTGATCGGCTCCCAAGACATCCATCGGGATGACGGGACACTGGGCCCGACGACAAATCAAGGTCTCTCCACCTCTAGAGCAACACCTCATCGACCGACACGTGGGATGATTCGAACCCAGAGATCAAAGCTGGTCACTCACTAATCCATCGAGAAACCTTCTCTTCCTGCTGACCTCATCCGCAACCAAATTGGGATAGAAATCCAACAACCTTCCGAACCACGCCGCCATACCAAAACCGCTGCGCACTGGAGGAGTGCCCCGCCGCCAAACTTCAGCCTTCCTGGCCTCAACAAAGGCCGAGGCAAACTCAAGTAGAAAGGTAGAGTCCGAACTGTGCCCAAGTGTGTGACGCCTAGTCCCTCTCGCCACCATCCCCGCACTACCCCCCTCAGCGTAAAACCGCCATTCACTGCCCCCATCCCGACATCGCATACCTTCATCCAAAATCTTCTTCCCAGTCATCAGCCGTGACAAAGCCACCATGTGGATCCTGTGGAGCCATCAAAACCCATCGCCCCAAGTCTACGAGACTAATCAACAGAACACCGCAATCCACTTTCAGTGATCGAGCCAGAGCTCACAAGATTCTCATAAGTAGGTGCATCCGAACCCCCACCGGCCCGTGCCAGTGGCCTACGTCACCGTGCCATCAAGAAGAAAACTGCCAAGAATAAATGAAAACATAATTAATTTCAAGGATAAGGTCGTGAAGGTATATTAAAATATCGACGAGTCAATAAAGAATGTACAACCTCAAGGAATTTAGAAACCTAGAGCTCCGATGCACTAGTTTCGACAAGATCTCAACCTCGAAACCTCCCCAAGATTCCCCAAGGTCCCGCCTTAGCGAAGTTCTCACTCCGTGCCAATCCTGCGAACGTCCACTAACCCCAACTTTAAGAAAAAAAGTAAACACCTGCATTAATATAATACCTCAATATATATATATATATATATATAAAAGATCCACAATCGCTCAAATCCACAACCGACCCATCTTACTATAGGTCATAACCACAAACACACATGGTAAAGACTCATATGAGTTCACAATAAGATCTTGTTATTCTAAGAGTGTTTACAATAGGTACAATGAAAATACATAAGTCCAATAAAATAAAGTGATATAAGATAGGACATCGCAATCGTCGCAACGAGCGACGAGAAGCCGGCACGAGGCAGGTCTCACTGACCGCTCCGCACCTAGAGAAAAGATTTAAACAATAAACGGAGATAATAAATATATAGTATAATTTATAAGGAAAATAATGTTTTTATTTTCAAAATTCCTTCAAGACCTCACGCCCACTCTTTTCAGAAGGTTCCCCCGTTTGGAAATCATTTCACAAACCCAAACTTATACCCAAGTCGTAACAATATGAAATTCATGCTCGGTAATTTAACCGACATCATTATCAAAAACCTTATGACCCGAATTTATCTCACAACATAAAAATCGAAAGAAGGAAATATATATAACCATCATATCGTAAAAATAACTGAAAATACACAACCATAACAGCTGAAATGGTTATACCTACTCGTAAACCAACAATGTACCGCACTATATGTTCGGCAGAACCGTTTGGTAAACCCAACCTCACAAGACCGGCAACTTATCAACCTTCGCGAACTCCATATCACGGCCGTGGAAATAATATATATATAACCGTTTGATGGAACCAACCTCACGACACCGCAGCAACTTAATAACTTCAGGTAAATTCACATCACTAAGGCTTATGGAAATAATATATAAATCGTTGGATAGACAACCTCACCAAGATCATAAAATAATAAACTTTCTCTGCAACTCACATCACTACCGTGAAATAATATATGACCCTATTTGAGGGAACTAACTCACGACACTGTGGCAAACTAATAAACCTTCAAGTAATCCCATTATCACGTCGTGGAAATAATATGTAACCGCTTTCTTACTCAAGATATACTTTTCTCTCAAACAATACCTATTATAATCATTTCACAAAATCTCGCATCCATTTTTTAAAACAATAAATTTTTGTATAATAAAACTCAACTGATGTACCAAAATGTTTAAATACTACAACAGATCCTAACTGTAAAGAAATTTCCAAATATTTAAAATGTTGACAAATCACATGAAATGACAACTCTTATATAAAACAAGATAATTATATTTATGCATGTTCAACCTGTTTGAATAATTGCTATATATATAATAATTAATCACAATTATATATCAATAATACCCCAAAGAATTTAAAACATATAGATCACTCAATTAATATAGATGTTCAATTTATACTCCCCTGCACTCGCTCAGCCTCAATGTGATGTCTAATAATATGCACATCATTTCAGTCTTCAATATTTAACCAAAGACATCAGATGCCCAAATGTCTTGTAATACTCTCTCTTGTGAACTATGAAATTTATCTAAATCGACCCCGACAGTCCAATTATAGAGCTGCCCCATGCACTCCTGCACTAAAATTGGGGCTTTTCACCCGAGGTTAATTTTTTCGAAATTGAACCTTCCAATAACTCATAAAATGTCCACTCAATTAATCCAACTTCAATTTTGCCTAATCTGACCAATCGTGTCCTACCTCATTCCAAACCTTTTTTACTTCACCCAAATGACCTAAAAATGGTAAACGAATCAAACGACGTCCAAAATTTACAAACTTTTTATATCAACAAAGCCCAAGAGATTCAGCATACATACATCTACCTTGGTCCAGCCATTGTGGTCGAAACTCGATCCAACAATGACCAAATTTGTTTTGTCGATCTTTCAACTATGAGGGAATCATGGTGGACCACGGACGGAGCTAGAGGGTCCAAAAATGGGGAAGGAGGTGGCACACCGAATGGCCGGAAAATAAAAACATGACGACCACCGTATCACGAAGTTCATTCGTCTATTCGGGCGCTGTCCGCGATGGCCCGCCTTCTGAAACTCGCCGGCGGATTTTCTCTGGCGTGTGCTCCTCCCCGGTCGACGCGCGTAGCAAGGGGGTGGCCAGATCGCTCCACCCACCAAACCCGCTTGGCCTAAAAACGGGTCAAAACGACCTAGTTCTGTTCACTTTGTCAGAGTTTTTTCTGTGGTTTTGAGCTCAAAATGAATGTTTTTGGGGGCTGGTGGTTCTATTTCTGGAACGCAAAACTAGGCTCATATACTCAGCTCTAGGTAGTTTTCGTGCAAAAACCCCAGACCGACTTGGACACGTTAAAGTACCGTTATTCAACTCTCTAGTAGCCATAACTTTCATCCGTAAGTCTGATTTCGACGCTCAACCCGCTTCATGAACTCGTATCGACGAGGCCTACGAAATGACGCCTTAGTCAAACCCAAAATTATCCATCCTCAAAAGTCAACTTGGACCCTCACATCAATTGTCAGTCAAACTTAACAAACTTGGTCAAACGTTTAAAAACTTGTATTATTTGGTAACGGGTCGTTACACCCGACCTAAAGAAAACTAGCGTTAACTGGAAACACTCAAACCTTACGCTTCTCGCTTTCTCTCATGTTTTGTATTTTCTACTCGAGATTCTCAATCTCTAAAATAATACGCAGAAACTTAAACCCCGGGAGGCTAGTAAGCACGATTTATAAAGATCGCAACCCAATCCTTAGGTTTTACACTGACCTAAATTAATAATGGGCCCTTCTTGGGACTGATAATCGCTTAAATGGGCTCACTATCTAATCGAGCTAGTTGGGATTCTATGGCCCATTATTAATTAAGCCTTGATCAACTTTGCCAGATTGTTTGTTACAAATCAATAATCTCCCTCACTCTCTGCTTGTGGTGGCAAAGTCTCTGTATTCAGATCTTATCCTGGCTACTTCCACTAAAAGTCTCCATGTGAACTCCAAAATTAATAATGTTTTATATCAAATGTATTTTCCTCTTTGTAAAAAGAATTAATAATATCAATGATAATTTTTCTCAGAATCAACTAATTATTTATTCTCTTGACGACGCTTTCTAACATCCCATGCACTGCCAAAGGATCTCTCATTATCCGAGTATCAAAACACGTCAAGAGTGATATTTCATACAATTATTTTGTATATTTCTATAAATACTTGATATAATCAAAATACCATAATCCCCAAATTATCAAGATATTGGTCAAGTTAAAATAGGCCTCACTCTATCGATAACTCAAAGAACCATAGTAACTTAATTATCTATTTATAATATACTCAGATTAAGGAAAATAATATATCTACATCGCCCGAGATTTAATTTTCTACATAAATTTATCCTTGATTAAATTCTTCCGATCCTCTCGACGTACCATAATTCATTCCAATATTTTATAATAACCAAGACCGATCATTTCATAAAATATTGCACTTGAATATGCTCAACTTTATTTAATTAATCAGTGAGACACCATTAATTATGAGAACCCGTGATCATGTCTTCTATGGACTTATCCACATGATCATATACTATATAATTAATCCTGACCTATGCGTGAAATATACGCAAAAAAACTTCATATTATTATATCGTAAATGAAATTACAATCTGTCTTGCCTTATACAACAAATGTAACCAACTCCCACTCACTTCCTCTAAGTGTGCTCGGGGACCTCAAGACCCATACAATTTACACAGCCAAACACACGCTCAGAAGAGACTTAGTAAAGGTCCGCTAGGTTCTCCTCGATGCAATTTTAGTAACCACTATATCTCCTTATCAATGAAATCATTGCATCAAGTGGTACTCTTTCTTAATATGTGTTTTTGCTTTTGTGAGACCTTGTCTTTTCGGATCGTGTTACGCACCCACCGTTATCACAAGAAAGGGTAATGGGCCGATCTCGCACTGCATCACATGAAGATCCAAAAGGAATTTCTGGGCTTCATACAGCCTTCCTTTCGCAGCCTTTAAACGCAGCCAATATTATTCGCTTCACCTCCGTGAGCTCAACACAAGTCTGCTTACCCTCCAACAAATGGCCTCCCCATTTAGGTAAAACATATTACATCCCGTTGTTGATTTACCGAGCCAATATCCCTTACAAAAATCTCGAAGTCCGTATAACCAAGTGTTTTAAGACTTACTGGAATACACCAACATATAAACCCCGCTCTTCTCATAAATACTAGCAGTGTTTCATCGTTGTCTCAGCACTGGCTTCGATCCGACGTACCGCCATTACTCCCACTCCGCAGATAGCAGATATCCGGCCCGTACATAGCATAAAGACACAAGAGACTACCAACACCAAGCATAAGGTTTCTTACTCATGAGTTATTTCTGTGAGTTTCGTGATCGGCTTCCTTGCATGAATTCCATGTCCGAAGGGCAAGTCCCTTGGAATTTTCCATGCCAACCCGGCCACTATTTATCAATGTATGAGGTCGGGATAGTTAAACCTTATTCTTTTCCTGTCTCGTAAAGTTTGATTCCTAGAATATAGTTAGCTTCACCCAACTCCTTCATATCAAACTCGCTTCAAACTTTACGCCCGACAACACTTTCACACCGTTCTTAACTCAACGTAATATCATCTACGCAGTACCAAAAGACTACTATTATTCCTGAATTTTTTATACACACATGGTTCATCAGACTTTCTAAATCCATATAATTTGATAACTTGATCAAACCCGATGTTCCATGACCTCGATGTCGCTGGGTTTCATAAATGGTTCTATGCAACTTCAGAACCATGTGTTCTCGACCAAAGCGCGGAACCCTTTCTGCTAAGTCGCATATATCCTCTCTAGCTCTCCATTTCAGAAATGTTTTGACATCCATTTGTCAAATCGTAATCGAGCCGTCAGCTACACCTAAGAGAATCGGATATTTAAGCATGGCTAATGGCGTAAAAGTTTCCATCATAATCTATACCCTTTGCGTAACCTTTCGCCACCAATCTAGCTTTGAAGGCTTCAACCTTCCTATCTCGGGTCCTCTCTTTCTCTTGTAGATCCACTTACAATTCCAATTGGTTTACCCCTTTAGGTGCTTCTACAAGAGACAAAATCGAAAGAACCCATAGATTCCATCTCACCGTCTATCAGCTTTTTCCACTCTCGCACATTTCCAACATCCTCCAATGCCTCTTCGCATGCGGGTGTGGTCGCCATCAGATATCCAAAACGACTTGATAAGTCTTCTCCAACAAGCGCATACCTTGCAGGTTTACGACGCCTCCCACTACGAGCTTGTCAGCATTGGCTGTTATACATGCAATGTATGATCCAAGTTTCGCTCGTGGATTACCAATCTATTCATTATGTTCTGCTTCGAAGTTTCTTGCCTGGTCCCGAAATGTTTCCCTCGTGTTTGTTCACCTTCGCACATTTGTATATTTTCCCCTATTTAAACATCAATGCAGGTCAGGTGGAAAATAGAGTCAGATCTCGACTGAGTCAAGCTCTTCAAGAACCACTTTACTCTTAGGTTTGTACTGTTCATATAATCCTCTTCTAAGAAAGTGGCATGAGTACTCACTATCACCTTCTTTCCTTGGATTATAGAATATTTCACCTCTCGCTCCTTAGGTAGCTAATAAACATACACATTTAACAGGATTCCAACTTTGTTGTTTCACTGAAGACGCAGCTCGAGCACCAAACTTAATATAGTCTGCCGGCTTGCGCCTTTTCCATAATTCTATGGCTATCTTTGAAACAGATTTAGATGGAACTAAATTTAGTATGTATGCAAATAAGCTCATATATCCCTTAACGATTCATGTAATGACAGAATAACTGAAAGCATCGACCTCACCATATCTAAAAGGGTTCTATTTCTCCTTTCGTAGACTCCATTCGTTGATGCTCCAGAGATGATAATCGAGATATTATCCTCTGAGCCAAGTAAGTTCGAACTCTCCAGACAAGTATTCACCGCCTGGCTTTAATCGTTGCTTGATATGATCACCAATCGCTTTTCGCTCAAATTTATACTCAAATTTATGCTTCCGCATCTATGGCTGACAAATGCATAACCATATCTTGAGTAATCATCAAGAAAATGTGATAAAAATACCATACCCGCCGGCTCAACGCTCATCGGGTCCACATACATCGAAGGTGTACCACCCAACTATATAAGGCATCTATCAAGCTGGGCTCTCAAGGGCCTTTTCACATTTTAATTCTAAACATGGATTTCACACATCGGGTAGAATGAAGATCAAGGAATTTAAAAATTCCACTTTTAACTAAACCATGAATTCTACTAGAATTACTATGACCTAATCAGAATGCCACATATAGGTTTCATTTGAAACCTCTCTTTCTTAGATAAAGGAAATTGCCTATCATCAGTATTTTCACAGCATTAATACTATAGGACATAGGAGTTAATAAATATAAACCATTTATCAATAATCGTGAACAAATAAAAGCTGCTATTACTTTATTGAAATCCATGAATTAAATCAGACTGTTAACCATTTACAACTAAACAACTAACAAACCAAATTCCTCTTAAAAATCCGTGAATAAATAACAGTCTGATAAACATAAAGTCTTATTATTAAACATAACTCCACTAGTCCTATCGCCATATTAAGGAGAGACATATTCTGCTTCCCACCCTCGCTTCTTCGTCTCATCAGCAGCCGCTGAGCTCAACTAATCGTGAAGAGTAATAAATATGGTTAGTGGCTCGAATCAATGATCCGCTTATTTGTACCTCCACTAAACAAGCCTCAACACATTTATACTACCCATACCGGTTTTAGGCAATCCTTCTTCCAAAGGACCTTCTCGTCTCAAGACTTGAAGCACCCTGCCTTCTACTTTCATTGCGCTTGGTTTGATAGTCGACTCAAGCTCTTCGCTTGTTCTTTTTCCACCCTTAGGTTTCAGGGTTTTGAAGAATCCAAAGATGATAAGCACTTCGCTTCACGAGACCTTTCAACACTCAAGCTCGTGCATAAGTTCAATAGGAGTAAGCTTCGCTTTAGTTCATATTATAATTCATTTCAGCCACCAGTTAGGCGTAGACTTAGGATCATGTCAATCTTCATCTCGATCCACACCCCCATCACCTCCGCCAGCAGAGACTATGCCCACTATTTTTAGACAATGGTCCCCGCACATTTCCTCCAACATACGAGAAAGGTTCATTAGTGCCCCTATGGATCGCTTGTCTAAGAAGACTTTGCTTTTAGCAAAACATCTCATCTAGAGTCCCACCATTTCTAATACACTCTCCGCATCATTAATTTGCTTTTGCAGATGTTTCGCACCGGGTAAAGAATATAACAACGAGCCGTTGTGTTACCTCAAGGCCAATCCGCAAATTGTTTGGGCTCTCTCATGACATGCGGCCTCGGGTTTCTGAGTTGTTGTAATGAATTTTATTCTTTTCAAATCAAGGACAATGTAAAGATTGGTTTTCCATAAGTCGAAGTATTTCCATCCAATGGCTTTGACTCAAAATTGTAGCTGGGAGGATTAAAGGATGCCATTTTCTCAAATTTAAAGCACAAATACAATATCGCATCCACACAACAAACATACAAATATGTGTATCCCTTTAAACTAATATTATTAATGTTTATTGCAACACTTAGTTTCCATTACAAATACATAATGCTGGGCAAGACATTTGTAATAAATCTAAACTTGAACATGGCATGCTCTAGTGTCCTACTAAGTTAGCTCCCGGTGAACTATGAGGGGCGTGGTACTCATAAAACCTACCTCCTTAAACGAGAGCCTTCCCTAGACTAACACTAACACACACCATTCAAAATTGATTTTAAATAAAACAATCATTGTTTCAATATTCTTTTTGGGCCTTTAATAACATTGCGAGCCTCGTTAGGAGGTTATTAATATTATAAATTGAATGTAATAACCATTAATTTAATTTTCAAAAATTTATCTTTAATATCTAAGCATTATCGGCGTTGGTGGTACAACCTTATTAAAATTTGAAATTATTTTAGATCTAATCCAATAAAATCAGGCCATGCTTATCGGGTTAGGGTAATACATAACCATTTTATTGTGGACCCTTAATGGGCCGTAGTTTAAATTAATTAATTAAATTTTCTTCTTGCCCATTCAATATTTTTATTATTAAATAATTGGGTTTCCATAATAATATTATCTAGATAAAACAAATATTATTATGCACATGTATCATATATCAAATGATGCAATTATATGGCACCACCTATTCTAAATGGCATATTGTACATATCACATGTATATCCATATAATTAAACAGTGCAATATAGAATAATTAATAGGCCTAATCCATGGTTTTCTGAAAGAAAATTCAATGATAGGGCGAGCCAAACTTGATGCTCTGCGTCTTCTTCTTTTCTTCAGGCTTTGTAAGTCCATGGGGTGTGGGTCAAGTTAGAATTGGCTTTTAGGGTTTTTGGCTCAAAAAACACAAAACCTAACATGTCCCCTATTGAACTCGAGCACCAGCGGCGCGATCACCACACAAAAAAGCTTCAGTTGTCACGAAATTTTACCGGAAAGGTGACCTTGTGGGGAACCACCCTACAAAAATCGATCCATTCCTAACAACGCCGCCTTTTACATTTTTAATAAATCAGTTATATAAAAGAACAAATAAAATTGCAGGAAAAATAATAAATAAATGTCGAGGAAACCTAATCTGATTAGCCTCGCCATTACGTCAAAAATATACAAGCAAGCGCCGTGATTAAGGCGAAACCAAATCATTCATTCATAATACAAAAACTATAAATAACATAAATAATAGAATCCTAGGTGCCATATATCTAATATACATCACATATACATGACAAATAAAATTATGGATTCAATCTATCCGCACGATTCAACGAACTCTGATACCATACGGGAATCATATAAGCGGAAGCCGGAATCCTTACGATTAAATACAATGTATGATAGATATATTTTCATCACCCATTACTAACACATCAATGAAGTGCAGAAAATCTCTTCTAGAATCCAGGGACCTTCACAGCTATTCCTCTACATGACGGTCTGCGTGTGGCCTTACTGATCTGAAAATGAAGGTCAATCTAAAACACTGCGAGGCACTTACGAGTTCTGTTTCTCTCAAGGTGTTTGTATTTTCTCAAGGATTCTCAAACTCTAAAATAATACGTAAAACTTAAAACCCTAGAGGCTAGTAAGCAGTGTATTTATAGACTGCTAATCCTAATCCTCTTAGGGTTTTATAACACCTTGGGCCCAATAAATGGGCTCCTTCTTGTATCTTAATAATCAGTTAAATGGGCTCTGTCGTCTAATGAGCTAACTTGGGATCCTATGGCCCCGTGGCTAATTAAGGCTCTTGATCAACGGTCTAGTTATGGAGCATAAATCAATGATGCATGGATAATCAAATAAATAAAAAAGAAAAATTTTCATAAACAAAGATGATATATTATTTAGTTTCAAACTTTTTCATCATCGAGATAGCGTAAAAACAAATAATTTTCTTTTAAAAATCCTACATTATTATCCCTTACCTCAAGGATCACTTAAATACTTTGACAAAGCTAATGAGGACCCAGAAAATTATTTCACCTCTTCCTCCAGTCACAAGCATGGAATAATAGATCGATATGAGATGGTATTTAGGGTTCATCTTGGGACAAGATCTGATTGATGGTGCATCAATGAAGGTAGCCGCATGGAGCATCTTTCCTAAAATCTGGATGATCCCAAGTGGCCTATTGGTGCGTGATCCCGGTGTATAGCAGCTTTGTCTTAGTGTCGGAGAATGGTGGCAGCCTGCTTCTTCCTCCGTGAAATATATTAAGTGCGAATGCAGCCCTCCCCAGTTGGGGTTTTACGTGGACTTATACAACCCACTTTCGAATGGTGTGACAATCTTTTCTTCTCCGAATCCGTGTGTCGACAAATCCTTCTTCCTATGGTGCGACTTACTCATAAAATCTCAGTATTTTAGTCATTATTTCTAAGTACACAATCCCGACATATTCTATTTTTTTACCATGAAAATTCAGCCACCACATTCGTATATGCTGCCCTAATTCATCCACCGAAATTTCTTTGTTAATCCAAGAACATCCATGATATTTTTTTTTTTCCCATCAAATAGCCACCATTTGCATAGAAAATATATTCCATACAGCCACTGCAACCTTCCTCTTCTTACTAAAACTTAAGCTTTCAAGGCTTCATTAATAGTTTTGAAAATACCATAAACTTACACCAAAAAGTTTAGCATGAGATCTCTAATATACATCTAAAATCATCATTTATTTTCCCTCATATATCAGTCACGTGATTGCATATATGCAGCTGTTGAGGCTATATATACCCAAAGCCATTTATTGTTATGAATGTTTTATTTTATTTTAATAAAGTCACATTTATTTCATTTCAATGAGAATCTACATGAGCTATGTTTGCATTTAATTATCATGCACATGTGTGTCTTTTATTCTACATAGTAGATGATTTGGTGTGTAGGATTCGAAACACACACAGAAGATCAAATCACCGGTTTTTGTGTGGAATATAAGTTATTAGTTGATTTAAATGGAATTTGACACACAATTGGTAAAGATTATGCCATGAGACAATAGTAAGTGTCTTGACTAGGGGAATGGCTTAGTTCCAACTTCTTGTACTAGTACACTCATGTGTATTGAACGGGACTAACTTGGGGCAATTATTTTATACTAACACATAAAATAATTAATACCTCATGGTTATTATGAATACTATTACTCTTAATCTCGAGATAATTAATAGAAAAGTGCATTTATTGTTGGTTATTTTGATTCATAAAGAGTAAGATCTTTATAGATCAAAATAATCTCAGTGAATTGGATAACTGCATTAATTGTATAGTGAATATTAATTATTAATGGAATCCACATCCTATTAATTGGATTGATGATACCCCCTTGAAGATACTTATAAGTTTTGATTATATCAAACCCTGCAGGTGGATTTTTAATCCGACATATCAATTAAGTTAAGTGGAAGGTCTCAAGGTGATTATCAGATGTTGATTAAATAAAGCAGCCATTAATTTAAATTTAATCCAGCGGGTATATAATAATCTTAATGTGGGGAGAGATTAATAAGTATTTAATAATAATTGGCTCGATTTATACTTTCGAATAAGTGAGGGAGTGCAATTATGATTCTTTAGTAGGTAGATTATAATTAATACTCAAGTAGTTCATATCTTCACATTGGGAGCCCGAAATCTTATTTGCCTTTAGGTCCTTACCGCAACCTATTTATATGCCATGTTGGACAGCCTCTAGAGACAAAAAAAAAACCAGAGGCAGTCGTCCAAAGGAGAGCACGAAGATAGTCACTCCCTCTTCTCGTTCTGGCATTGGGGAATACGATAGAAGGCTTGGAGGGTCGAGTAATATGCTGTAAATCATTTTTTATTGAGATCAATCCAAACAGATCTCTAGGTATGGATTCGAAATGTATCCTCGTAGCTTTATTCAGATTTTTTTTTTCTTTTTGTAATCTGTACACACAATCACTATGTTCACACGGGGAGGATTCGATCCCTACGATTACTTTTCTTTAACCGAATTATTGTGGGTTTTGACCATAATCTTTTATTCAAGTTTCAACAAACACATGCTTGAGTTTCTACCACAATCTCTTCACGAATGCGTGTGGTGGCTGTCTCCTACTCCTCATATAGCTTATCATCCAAAAAGTCTCTCCTTTTCTCTTATAAGCTTGCCTCTATAGATCCTCGACTAGAGTATCTCTTTTCGCGTAAAAGAATCATCTCTATTCATGATACTCAGTCACCTTCCATGTACCTTGAAGTAGTAGTCCGCATGTCCATCTTCCATGTGTGGGAGAAAGTCATAGTTGTCTGTGCATGGGCATCAGGGGATCTTCCTTGTAAGTTTGATCTTGTCGGAGTGTAGGAAGGCAAAAGGTAGTTTCCTATTGATATCTCAAGGCAGCACGCTAGTAATTTCCCATGGTGTATCTCTTCCTTAAAAAAATTGAGGCTTTCTCAAAGACATGTTGGTTGCTCTTCCTCAACTCTGTTTGATCTCCTTCTCTTCTTCACGATCTCCCTTTTTTTATTTTTTTTGTATTTATACCTGGAGTTTACCTGAGCTACGATTACCATATACCCTTATACCCTTATACTCTTTATTAAAATATTTAATTGCCCTTAAAAATTATTCCGGGTGTTACAATTAGATTCAGAATACGAAGCTCATGTATCGGGGACTTCAGCACAGCTCGACTTTTAAAGCCAGATTCATCTAATTGGACTTCATTTGCAGGAACTTTTGGTTACATAGCTCTAGGTGATTTTTTTTTCGTTGCCTTGCTTAATTCTTCTAGACTGCATCTGTACATATTTCCTTCCTAATATGTTATTTAAGGCATAGGGCGGATGGTATAATAAATCTTTAATATTAGTATAACAGAGTATATGATAAAATCTTCCTTGATTGCATAACTTGCTTATGGGTCAAAGGTGGGTGATAAAATAAATGTTTATAGATTCGGAGTGGTAACATTGGAAGTAATTCTGGGAAAGCATCCCGAGGAACTCGTCTCAAGGCTCTTTTCATCAGCGTCCTCCTCGTCCTCGTTCTCATCAAGTAGTCTCTATCAATTACTATTAAGTAAAGAGATAGACCAGCGTTCTCACCTCCTATGAATCAAGTGGCCGAGAAAGTAGAGGTTGCGGTGAAGTTAGCACTTGTATGCTAGCGTCCTAATCCCCAATCTCGACCAAACATGCGACAATTTTGTCGAGCATTCTCAACGCAATGGCCACCATTGCCAAAACCATTCAACATGATTACTTTGGGTGAACTAGTTGGTCATGGAGGTGAAACCAGTTAAGGGTCTTCAATCCTTCTCGCATTATATATGCATATATATCTTTTCTACTGATGATGCTTTTTTCAACTGGAACTGGGCTGGAGAGTGTAGGGGTTGTTGGGCCGGACCTGGACTGTTGGTAGGTTGGTTTGCAAGCTCCTGGATTGTCGGGCCTGAGGTAGGGTTGCTACTGTGCTGATCTGCGGGCACTGGCGTTGCTCTCCTCTTGCAAAATACCGCACGAAGAAGGGGGTCGGGCGGGGGCTTCGCCGAAGTGGCCCATCGATGCTCGTCGGTTCTTCACCGAGAGAAAGAGTTTGCAGAGGCGAATGTGTTACGTATGTTTGCTTATGGTATCATTACCTTTCCGATGGGGTGGCCTTGTATTTATAGTAGATGTTTCAACCGGTTGGATGGTGGCCCAGGATTAGTTCCCATTGGATGGGATATTTTTGTTATTATACGCCTCGGTTTAGTAGTAAAGGATATAGAAAGACGATTTATTTTGGGATAATCTTCTTTCCTTATTGGGGATCGGTTTGATGATGGTATTATTATCTTTCTTTCCTTATTGATGAGATTTGATTTGGATTTGCGGGATAATATATTCTATTTTCCTTATCTTTAGGAGACTTTATAATAAATGCTAGGTAAGAAGCGGATTGGACCTTCATTCTGAGTTGGTACTAAAAGGCTTGAATGCTGATGTAAAAAAGGCTGAATGCTTCAATGGGCATGCCTTTCCTTTGGGGTTTAGCGAGTGGGCATGCGTGTTTCATTGGGCTAGGCTCTTTCTTGGGCTTGGTGAGTGGGCCTGTGAGCCTTATTTTTCTCAAACCTATCGGTTCCTTTTTGACCACTTGTGTCTACGATTAATGCGTGGGCAAGTTGTAACGTTTCTCGCATCAGATTACCAATTTCCACGATGCGCTCGGGGGCTGGATTAGTTAGGGCTTGGTCGCGGAAATCATTGGTCTTATGATAATGACTCTTCGATCTTCGCGCTCATTTCTCCCATTCCTTTCAGTTTCCTTTTGTTTCTTTCGCAGACATCCTCTGTCTTGTGTGCCTCTGATCCTGATATCTTTTCCTTGCCTTTAGTGAGTTCGGACTTCCCTCTCTCTCAGTCTTCTGTCTGAGCCTTTTTGTGTAGAGTTTTTCTCTGGCGTCTTTCTTGGGATAGCCTTTTCTGTTGTATTCCTGGGTCCGCTGCGTCTTTATCTCCTTGGTTTCTTTCCGAGCTATACGACGAGGCGCTAGGGTTAGGTTAGCCAAGTTTTGTTTTCATTATGGGTCGGGTGCTCTTCTTCTCTGCGCATCGATGGTGACTCTTGATTATTGCTGGTTGGATGAGCTGGAGATGTCTCAGGCCGTTTGAGTCGAGGGTTGAACCGAGATGTCGGAGGTGCCTCCTCTTCCCTTGGACAAGGGTAAGGAAGAAATAAACACGATTAAATACAGGGGTTAGAATACCCTAAGATCAGCCATTCGACATGCTTTGGTAGCCAGGACCTAGCAAGGTCGGTCCTCATCTGGGCCACCTTTGCGGGGCGTTACGACCTCCTTTGGCGTTCGGGTGTAGTCCCTTAGCGTTTCTGACCCTCTGGCAACAGTCTCCGTGCCTAAGATGGTGTGCTGAAGTGGCCTTCGATAACGATCCTCCGCTCCTCTGCACCCCTTCATAAAGGGGTTTTGCCTTTTTACAATGTTTGTCCTTCTCGACTCAGCCCACGGTTGGGGTATCTTGGTTTGATGTTGGTTTTCTTTAGGAGACCCGGGGCTTAGTGTCCCGACCTTAGCCTTGCTCCTTTATCTTTTTGGCCAG
Organism: Tetrastigma voinierianum; assembly: GCA_016808115.1. Taxonomy (NCBI): domain Eukaryota; kingdom Viridiplantae; phylum Streptophyta; class Magnoliopsida; order Vitales; family Vitaceae; genus Tetrastigma; species Tetrastigma voinierianum. The sequence goes on from JAEQBH010001009.1 coordinate 39,644, forward strand.
GAGGCGCCTGGGAGCTTCCTCTCTATTCTTTAAGGCGTTCTGGTGCTCCTCTGGTGATTTCGATCTTCCCCTCCTCCATGGGTGTGGAAGGGAAGCCGCTGTGGTGCGGCCGTGGTGGGAATTATGACCCTCTCGAAACGAGACGACACCTGGGCGTTCGATGGCGGACCTTTAAGAATCTTAGTAGGTGGTTCTGTTTTGGTTATTACTTGTGTGTGGTCATTGGGTATTCTTGACTCTGCACTATCTACATGCTTCTCAGGTGCTCGAATTAATCTCAACGCTAAAGACAACGCCGTAGCGTTGGCGTTGGCTGAGTGTCCTCCTCGATGTATCTTGAAGACTGATCCAAGTCGGATGTTCCGGCCCTTCGAGCTCGAGAATGCATGCTCTACGCTAAGACGCCGCCTTCTTCCACCATGAAAGTTCCTCCCATTGGGCCTTCCGCTGCTGCTTTGAGGCCTTCGCCTCCTTCCATCATGAAAGTTTCTGCCATTGGGCCCTCCGCTGCCAAACCCACTAGGGGGGAACTATTGGCTCAGTTGGAGACGTTGTCTCGGAAGCCCTGGAGCATGAAACGAAAAACCTTGAACTCCGTTGAGAAAGATCGGCTTTGAGTCAAGGTTTAGGGGGATTTGAGATCTGCATCATCACCATCTTCTCCGATACGCTCATGTCCATAGCGGAGCGAGTGGTCCCCTACGGTTAAGGCTCCTATGATCTTGAGTTCGGTCCCATTCTGGAATTACTGGGAGGTAGAGAAGGTCCCTCGGGTGGGGCCGTTGGCAGTGGTCAGCGAATCGCCATTCTGTCTGGAACACGCCCGGCAAAGAGGGTTAAGGTCACCTTCTCGAAGGGCGGAAGAGGAGAGGAGGAAAGATCCGGAATCCAGAAGTGGCGGAGGCAGGGGGACTCTTTTTGCTTCTCGTGAACTAAGCGACGGTAGCGATCTCATCCATTCTTAAAGTTCTGATCTCGAGAGGCGGGTGCGCTGCGTTGATGAGGCTTTAGCCTATCTCTTGAGGGGTGGCTGCGTGGGGTTCAGTACTGCCATATCGATTCTATTTTGGAGTTGAGCTTCGAACTTGCATTGGATGCGGCTCTGCTCTTGGGTGTGCGGTGGGTACACTCATTTGAAGGGTTTGACGAAAAGACGAGCTAAACTAAAGTCATGTTAAAGCGGCCCGGGCTTACAAGGCGGTGGCACCCTCACATTTAGCGAGGGTGAGTGCGGTCGGGTGCAATCTCAATGGGGAGGCGTGAAACCAGTCGATTGAAGCATACCCGCGTCGGCGTCTGCGGTAGGGTAGGAAGACGGGCGAACGACTTGAGGCGGCCGGCGGAAGCTTCGGAGATTCGGGTTGATTGAGGGTGTGCGAGATGACTTGATGGGAGGCTAGGGATGGGTACGCGATCGCGATATGGACTTGGATGGTTGGGATGAGCTTCTCATCCCAGCGGGCCGTGAGTCTGAGGAAGAAGGCCCATCATGCGATGAAGGCAGTGTGACAAGAGGCAGCGCTATTGGGCGAGGCTCGTCGCGACTGCAGGCAACGGCTGGCGGAGCGCTGGTGAAAGCGATGCGGGTGCAAGTAGAGGACCTTCATCAAATGACCGCTTTGGTGACTCAGCGGGACATGAAGTTATTGAAGTGGGGCGTGGCCTGCTGATGGATTTACGGGTGAAGCGCCTTTGGAAGAGAAATTTGTTAATGCCTATTAGGCTGGATTCAACTTTGACCTTCCCGGGGACGAGGAGGATGGGGGTCCTTCTCTCACGATTGATACGGAGGCGGGCACCTAGCGAGACCCACTCCTTCTTCAAATCTGCTCCTCTTACGATGATCTCTACATTTGCGTCTTCGCTGCTGATATACTTCTATACCTTTTTTTTTGTATATATTTTTACATTTGGGCTTGGGGCCCAAGACATCGCTTGTCCTTAATGAATACTCATTTTTTCCACTTCACTTCCTCTCGCCTCTACTTGTGCTCTTGAGACGTTACGCATGAATGAATGGCGAATTGAGCATCGGGTGATAAATAGGCTCTTCAGGCGAGTGTGAGAAACCGATGGGATGATTTGCCTGAGTAGAACTGATTCTGGCTGCATGGCTTTGTGTAGAATCGTTGAGCTTATTGATTGATCTCACCCAGGCTCAGATCGGCTAGTTGCCAAGGTCGAATTGATTCCTAGAATTTGCATGGCATGGCAGAATGGTTGAACTCGTCAAAGTGAGCTCGGGCTCTGGGCGGCTGGGGCCATGGTGGCGATCAGGACTGACTGATGCACGGCTCGATAGGCTGCGTGAAACGTGCGGAGTGGATGAACTGCGTCAGTGAGGCTGGGCTCCGGTATTTGGTCAGTGGCGATGTAACTGGTGATCGACCTTGGGTTGCGTGACGCTGTGCGGAGTGGACCGGACTCGTCGAAGTGAGCTCTTTGGGCTCAGTATTTGAGGCAGTGGCGATATATCCTGAGCTGATCTGACTCCTTAGGTTGCGTGACTGTCTGAGTGGAATGAACTCGTAAGTGGTGCCCGGAGCTCGGTGGCGAGGCAGTGGCGATATGCTTTGGTGATCGACTCCTTGGGTTCGACTGTGCGGAGTAGGCAGACGCTCGTCAAAGTGGTACGCTAGACTCGGTATTGGTCAGTGGTGATGTGAGCTGGCTGATCGACTCAATGGGAGCATGGCTGTCTTTGAGTGAATGAACTCGTCGAGAGTGAGGGGCTGTGGAGCTCGGGGCGGCCCCGGCGGATAAGGCGTGTAACTGGTGACTGACTCCATGGGTTCGTGACTGTGCATAATTACGAACTAGTCAAAGTGGCTCTTGGGCTCGGTAGACTAGGTCGGGTGGCGATGTAACTGGTGATCACGACTGATATCTTTGCATGACTTTGTGCTAAAGTAGATGGAACTTCGTCGAGTGGTGCTGGGCTCGGTATTTGGTAGGAGTATAGCGATGTAACTGAGCTAATCTGAACTCCTTAGGTTGCGTGACTTGTGCGAGTAGAGCGGACTTCGTCGAAGTGGCTGGCGGGCTCCGGCGGCCCGAGTCAGTGGCGATGTGCTTTGAAGCGGTCGACTCATGGGTTGCGTGACTGTGCGAGATGAAACCGAACTCGTCGAAAGTGAATTTCTTATTGGGCTCGAGGCGTGGTCGGAGTGAACGTCATGGCACGGCGATCGACTCAATGGGCTGCGTGGCTGTCTTTGGGTAAGATGAACTCGTCGCAGAGTGTTTGTTGGACTCGGTACATTTTGAGACCGAATCGCGTGTAACGGCGATCGGCTCGTTAGGTTGCGTGACTGTCTGGAGTAAAACCAGACTCGTCAAAGTCAAAGGATCTTTGGAGCTCGAGGCGACTTGGCGGGTCTGTCTCGCTTTGGTGATCGACTCCTTGGGTTGCGAGCTGTGCGGTGAGCGAACTCATCAAGAGTGAATCACGGGCGCTGGTATTGGCCAGAGTGACGATGTAACTGGCGGCGACTCCTTAGGTTCATTGACACATGCGGAGTAGGCAGACTCATCAAAGTGAGGTACAGCGACCAGGCGAGGGTCGAGAGGTGATGTAGCTTTGGTGATCGACTCAATAGGGTGCATGGCTTTGTCTTTGAGTAGATGAACTCTAGATCAAGTGAGCTCTTTGGGCTCTAGGAGGCGAACTAGTGGCGATGTAGCTGACATCACGACTCCTTAGGTTGCGTGACTACATGCGGAGTAAGACGAACTAAATCAAAGTGAAGTTTGCTAGGCTCTCTAAGCGGCGAGCCCGAGTTAACGTGTCTTTGAGTTGATCGGCTCCTTAGGTTCGTGACTGTGCGAGTAGACTAACTTTCGTCAAAGTGAATTTCTTGGAGCTCACGGCGGCGGAAGTGGCGATGTAGCTTTGAGCTGATCGACTCAGCTAAATTTCACGTGCTTTGTCTTGAAAGTCGAATGTGTTTTGTCAAATTAATGAGCCTCTTGCCCGGACTCCGGCGGCTTTGGGGGCGAATGGCTATATAACTGGCGTCGACTCCTTGGGTTAAGCGACACACGTGCACGAGTGAGCAGACTTCGTCGAAGTGAGATACTGGACTTGGGGCGTTGAGAATTAAATTATTCGATATAACTGTTACGAGTCGACTCCTTAGGTTGCGTGACTGTGCGGAGTAAGGCAGACACTCGTCAAAGTGAGAACTGGCTGGGCTGCGGGCGGCCAGGAGCCGAGTGGCGATGTAACTGACGGTTGACTCCTTGGAGTTCACGTGACCTGTAATGCGGAGTGAACAAACTCGTCAAAGTGAATTTCTTTAGCGTCGCGGTAATTCAACCGATTCTCTTGGAAGGTCACGGCGTCTTTAATGCTGATTTATGGAGAATTTGAAGCGTTTGTGCGATTGAGTGGTTTGTAGCCTTCCTATGAAATGACGGCTTCATTGCTATGGGTTTATACTTTAGATGTCGCGCCTCTTAAATTAACGTAACTATGAAATATCGCAGCGAGATGAAGCGTCGAAATCGATCGTCTTCGTAGGGGATCCACGAAAGGTCTGGTTTAGTTTTATTTGGACTTACGCGTGGGAGTTGTGTTTTCCTTAACTTAGTCTTCCCTTTATGGGTCATGTTATTCCTAGCTAAATTGCTTTAGAGGTATGTCTGAAGGCGGCGCATTTCTTGTGCTTCATCTTCTTTTCATTACATTCTTCTTTCTCTTCCTTTTTTTTTCTTCTCCTTCTCCTTCTTTTTAATCTTTTCTTCCACATCTCATTCTCCCTCTTCCACACAAACTCCTTCCATCCCTTTTTTCTTCTTCTCCTCTTTTCCACCTTTCCGGCCTTCTTCCATTTATTTCCATCTCTTTTTCTTTTCCTTTTTTCTTCCTGAAGTTTTTTTTTTTTTTTTTTTGAGGGCGGTTGTCTTTGTGTGCTTCAAGATGTAGCAGGTGACACCACTTGATTATATGCTTGAATGTAGCTCGATTGGAATAAAGAGAGACTTTTCTTTTTATGGCTATGAGCTTTCTCATTCTATTGCATGTAATTTTAAAGCATTATATGCTACGAGTTGCACATAACATCTAACAAAATAACAGGTAAATGAGTCGAATCGTTAAGCGAAAATTGATAAATCTCCATTTTAAGTTACAAACCAAGGTCTTGATAAAAGCGTTTAAGAGATGTTCCGCATTCCCGGGCATGTTGTAGAATTTCCTCCTTTGTTTGGAGGGTCGTAATTGCACAGTGGCCGACCTCGAGATACTATATGATGTAGGGATGATTGGGCCCCCGATTTCACGTATCTTTGGATTCTTCGCGCTAACTTTGGCAAAGAAGCTTTTAAGACCAAATCGCCCGGCATGGCTCCACAGGTTTGACTTTTTGGTTTGCTTAGTACCTCGTTGTCTTCCTTTGGTATGATCTTCACATCGCCTTAGGACACACTCACGTTTTTCGTCTAAGAGATCAATTTAGACGGAGGCCTCGTCATTATGCTCCACTTTATTTGTTAGTCGATCCTTGGGGACTTTAATCCGACCTCGGCGAGGGCTCACGCCGGTGAAGGCTAGGGCGAGAATGGGGTTTCTTGGGACTGGCGACCTGCGTTGTCATGGCGTGGCGATCGGGGAGGTATTACCCATTTTCCTTTAAGATCTTCCAATTTGGTCTTCATATGGCCTTAAGGGTTACATTAGTGACTTGCGACACATCCGTTGGGCGTGGATGTCTTTGAGAGCGAGTAATAGTCTCTTAATTACAGGCTCGGCATAAATCTCTAAATTTGGCATTGTCAAATTGTTTTAGATTATGCGATACGGGAGCTCTTTAGGACCACAAACTGCATATGATGGCTCGCCACACAAAGTGCGTATCTTACATTGCTGATTGTAGCTAAAAGGCTCGGCCTCGGCCACTTGGTAAATAAATCTACTACGACGATGATGAATTTACATTGGCCGCTTCGAGGCGAGAGGGTCCCGAGTATGTCAGGCCACATTTGTTGGAAGGGCCGGGGGCTGTGATTGACGTGAGGGCTACGATGGGAGCGTGAGGATCTTGGTAGTGCTCTCTGCTTTGGTGCATTTCTTGACTAGGTCGGGCGTGCTTTGGTGATATGGGCGATGGCCATCCTTGTCTGGGGGCTCCACGCGATACTTGGGCTCTGATATGATTTTCATATATACCCTCGTGTACTTCTCTTATGCGTGTTCAAATACCCTCGTGTACTTCTAAGACGTGATTCAATGTTTTTCCCGCTGATGCACTTAAGGATAAAGGAAGAAAACCTCGCTCATGTGCTTCCCTTGCGACAGCGAACCCGGCGTACCCCGTCCCATTTTAGTCGTCTTCGGTCGCCGTGACGTCCGCTCATTATATAATCCTAAATGGGTCCATCCAACTCGGCTCGACCGACCAAGCAACCTCCCACGCCGCAGATCGATGTAGGCTCCACCGTGGGATCGGCCAAGGTCGACTCGCCGAGGTCTTCCGTAAGGTCGTTACTAACTTTGCCAAGGTCACGGAGTTCTCTCGCTCCGGGGACATGTCCGACTCGAACCACACGAACTTTTTCAATAAATCTCTGCATCTGAGACATAGATCATCCTTCCACTGGGCCTCAGAGTGTCTTCTATTTGTCTTACTACCAACCCAGGAGTCACCGCACTCCCACCGGTCAACCTGAACGGGCGAGGTCGGTGGCCCGCCATACAAATTTCATACTCGCCTCGTTTGTCGAGGCTCAAATCCGAACCCGAAAGTGCGCACTCAATATCTATTCCTCGGGAGAGGTCGGATTAGACCCCGCTCCGTCCTCTCAGGCATCTGAGGCCCTCTGGCCGAGAGTTTCAAGATGGGGAGGTCATTCATCGTTGAGCCGCTCACAGGTTCCGCTGAGTGAATTCCCATGATCAGCCTACAAGACCTGCCCTTTTATTACGCTTGGCCAGATTTGACGTCGAACTCGCTAGCCTCTACGGCTCCACTTCCACGCCCTCCGAGGTCTCGGTTTGCGTTACACTTGCTTCATCTAACTTCTATGGTATGAGCTCAGAGGTGGCTGAGCTTTCCGAGCCGCTACACAAGGCCAAAATTAGTTTTTCCATCCTCGTACCTCTCCTCTCGTCCTCCTTCAAAGCCCGACCGCAATAAGAATCGTGTCAGACTGCTCTTTGTCTCTACGAGGACAACACCGGTTGAGAAGTCTGACACGGCTACATGCAGTAAGGAGCCTCCCCTTCAAATGTGACTTACTAGAATGGAGAGAGCTCAACACAAGCTTTCAAAGCCGGAACGCCCCTTCACACTGCATCCCATCAAAGGCCTCTCTCAGACTCGTGAAGAAAGGCTACCGTATTTGTCACTGGGCTCGACACGAACCGACTTAAAGCAAAGAATCCTTCCCTACTAGACAACTTCCTTTGATACTGATGACATGGCATGTCGTTACCCACTTTATTCTCTGCTTCGATTCATTCTCACTCCTCGTGGCCGACTATGGAACCCAAGAATTTTCCTACGATAATTCAAGGCACACTCGTCGGATCCAGCCATGTCATAGTTTCTAAGATCCGGGAACGCCCCATAGACGAGCTACGTGGGAGCCTACCGCTGTGGATTTTACCAAAGACACATCTATGGTATACCTTACACAGGCTCTATCTCGTCTCAGAACATCCGATTCACCAATCCCGATGGGCAAATCCTCGCGTTTGAGCCCTAACGTATCACACGATAACAATAGGTTCCTCGCACGTGATTTAACGAGGTTTTTCTAGCCACCCGGGTCCATACCGACCGTTGTAAATGGAGAAGGCATCCATAAACTAAGGAGTTCGTGGGTCTGCAGTTGGCATCTACGATGAGGTCTATTCGCAAAGGGAAACCGGCCCTTCGCGCTTTGTTGATGTCGCGGAAGTCAATGCGTAGTCGCCACTTGCCGCTTGCTTTTTTAAGACGAGTAATAACGTCATTAGCCATTCCTGATATTCTACCTCCTCATCGCTTCCTACCGGGTAGGAGTTTGTCACTTCCCCGTTGATGGCTTTTCGTCTTTCTACGCTAAGCGCCCTCTTTGTTTGATCAAGCCATGAAGGGTCGATATTCACTCGTGGGTGATTACCAGATCAATTCCCTCCCATGTCCGCCCGCTCTACGTAAAGACGCTCGCTCGCCTTAAAAATGGATAAGGAGGTTGAGGTCTCCGCCAGCTCGAGCCGATGTAGGCAAGATGTTCAAGGTCGCGCCCAAATAATACGGCTCTAGCCTTTGAGGGCTCAGGTCGAGTGAGTACCTCGTCACGCATGTGAGCTCTTCCAAGTATATGTTGTTTAACGTTGTTTGCTGATGCCGAGTAGCATTCCTAGCCACTACCGATCTCCTCGAACCATTCCTACCCCCGCTTACTTGCAGTGGAATTTGATCATCATGTGATACGCTGGCGATGGCTTTATCAAGAGATCGAGAGAGGGTCCGCCAAAGAACATGTTATAAGGTATTGCATGCCTACGACGAGTAATCCCACGTAGGGTCGTCAGCTCGCACGGGATCTCCCACGTGAGTACCAAACTGTATCGAGCCTGTGAGGTAATACCTTTCCCATGTAACCCCGTGATACGGTAGTATCGACGCTCTAGCCCTTCCGATGCCCATCCTATCGAAGGTCGACGCGAAGATGATATCTGGCCGAACTCCCGTCACTGGGGGACCGATGAACTGCTTTGTTGGCTAATAATCGCGTGAACTACCAAAGGGGGTCGCCAGCGGTGGGTGCTGCAACCCTCCCGCATATGAGTCGTAGAATGTGATGACATGTCGGAGTCGGTAGTTGGGACACTACTTGAATTTCCGCTATCTCGCCGAATTACGCCGCGTAGATGGGCCTTCCGAGTCAGCCGATTCCCCTCCTCCTTCGAATCCTCCCGTAGACACTGGATGAACTCTGTGGTCATGGCGGCCGAAGTCGTCATTCCTGGCCGAGAAGTTGGCCGAGGCTGGCCTAGTCTCGAGTTTGATTCTCGAGCATGATTTCGTAAGTATGAAGGCCAGCGTATCCGCACTGCATTAAGTAATTTCGGCTTCTCTCGAAGTCAGATAGCGTCCGTGGCGGGTCCGTGAATCCCTATGGAACTCGCAGCACTCGAGTTGTCTCTGCCGCGCTCGACTTCATTTGGAGTTGGCCACCGTGTGGAACTCGGCTCGCTTCGCACTTCAGACCTGTGGATACCCGGTTTAAGGTGAAACGCCGAGGCGAATAACGCTGCCGCCGGACATGGCGGACCGAGACGCATCTCTCGAGGTTCCTACGCCTGGGATCGCTTCATTTTTCTTTGGAGATCCTTCGTCGCTATTTTCGGCTTCGCCCTCGTCGTCATTCCTGTCCCGCTTTTCTTTATGAGCGGAAGAGCTCTCTTTCGATACGAGGGCTTCACCGCTAATACTGCCATGGTGCACTCATCCATGCTTCGCTGGGATTTTGGAGATGGAAACATCACCTTTCTGACCACCTGTTTAATTAAACGTGGCGATCAATCAACTCTTCTGCGCAGTAAGGTTTATCTTAGACTTTTAAGACACCTTGGACATAAGACCTCGTGCTTTCTTATGAGCTCGCCACGGTAAGCAGATGGTAACTCGCTTTCTATACGCCCCGCCCTAATGAAGTGAGAGATACAATGCAATGACAGCCTCTTCAATGAGGAGATTGACGACTGGTGGGAAGCCTATTAAATCATGCCAAGGCTGGGCCTTTTAGTGGTGATACAGCGAAAGCCTCGCATCACACCTGATCTGATACCCATGCAAATTCCATCTGTTTAGAGCAGCCGAGATGATCGACTGGATCCCATACCATCGAACGCTTCCACCGTGGCATTCGAACTTAGCCGAAGGGGGAAGTGGAGTACCCTACTGGAAGGGTATCTGGCTTTATTATACCAAAAGTATCCATAAGGTCGTGATCGCTCCTCTTATTACCTCCTTCACACTCCGCCGAGCCTGCCGAGGCGCCAACCACTCCATGATTGCTCTCCGTCCCGTTGAGGTGATGCAGTTCTTCGCTCGACATGCTCCTGTCGCTTTCGTCGCCTCCCCTCCAGGCTGGGGATGTGGGTCCATGCCCCGCTCACTCGGGACTCGCTTCCGTTTCAAAGACCCTGGAATGTCTAGATTGGTCAAGCCCTCACGAGAGGGAATGTTGTGACCTTCCTGTGTCCTGCCGCGCCCGTGGGTGCTGCATCCGCCCGTGAGTTGTCTCTAACCTTCTATTAGACGTTGATCGTGAGGCTGAGTGCCCCACCCGTCCGCGGTCAGCTCAAGATTGCTTCTAACGCTACCGAGGCCTACACCGCGCACCGTCGGGTCCCGCATCTCGAGGATTAGCGCTTGCTCCCGCTTTTGTGTTTCGAAGTCGATACTCACGCAATCGAGAAATCGCTTATATTTGTAAAGGAACCGCCGTTCTACGCACGCGCGCCTAATCGATGATGCTTTTTCAACCGAAATCACCGGGAGCGTGTAGGTCGCCGCCAATTCTGCATCACGCGGGTTGGTTTGCGTGCCCTGATCATTTCGCTCGAGGTAGGGTTGCTACTCGTGCGTATCTCGCGGCGCCGGTGTTGCCTCTCTTCTCGCAAAAAATACATGAAATAAGGGGGGTTTCCACAGAGGGTTTCGCCGTACACTCCGATGCCTAAGCCGCTTTCTTTCTCTGAGAGAAAAGACCGCTAGAGGGCGAATGTGGCCACGGCGTTTGCTTATAAGTATGCGCATCTTCAATCGACGGTGGCCTTGTATTTATAAGCATGTTCAAATCCGGGCTGGATGGTGACTAGATTCGCTCCTACTGATGAGATATTTTTTGTTATTATCTCAGATTCCATGGTAAAGGATATGTAGTAGTAGTTTATTTAGATAATCTTCTTTCCTTATCGGGGATCCTATTGATGAATCGTTATTATATTTCTTTCCTTATTGATGAGATTCGTTGATTTCAGATAATATATTCTATTTCCCTTATCTTTGGAGATCTCTCTATAATCGGCCTTTGGGCTGAGCGGATTGGACCTTCATTCTGAGTTGGTACCAAAAGGCTCAATGTCAATGCAAAAAGGTCGAATGCCTAACGGGCATGCCTCTCCTCGGGGTTTAGCGAGTGGGTCTCGTTGTTTCGCTGGCTAGGCCTTTCTTAGCCCGTGAGTGGGCTCAGGAGCCTTATTTTTCAAACCCTATTATCTACTATGTACAGTTGGGACAAAAAGGTTTTGCAACCTACTTTATAAAGTAAGTGGTCTGAAAATAGTTGTGAGTGAAGCTTTGATTCATTGAGAATTGCTTAATGATTATAAATAAACTAATCATAAAAATCCACTGTAAACAAAGGGATGTTTGATAAAATTTATTACTTGTTATTCAATAACTTATTAGTGCTCAAAAAGTGCTATTTAACCTCATGATGGTTTTCGAAAGATTTTTTGTGTACTAATCTGTAATTAACCCACTCCCACATTAAGGTCCTCGCTATTCTACTAATCAGATTATGGGCTAATTTTGCAGTTTTGCAAGCTATTTATGTCGAAATTGCTGAGCTTCCATCCAAGCACAAAGAATTCGAGCCAAACTCAAGATTGCGCATCGACAATGTAAGAAAATAAGAAAAAATACAAGGAAATTTGGAGTACTTCATGAATCATTCCTCGCCGACATTGTTCATGCATCCCGTTGATACTATTCATCCAAATTACCACTGTTCACCTGCTTTTTGATGCTTGAGATTTTTGTTACAATTTTTTGTTTCTTCCCATATTATCCCTTGTAATAGCTTTTGGTTTTGGTTTCTTTTGTAATTTTCCTTGGCTCTGAGCGTATATAAGCCTCAATCAAGCTCTCAGAATTATCAATCACTTCAAGACAATTTTTTACAATAAGCTTTCACCTCCCTTACCTTTTCACTTCTCCATTTTCTCATTTTCTTCCCACTTTCCTCACGCCAAACACCGAGGATTTATCAACTCCTGAGACGAGCTGCTAAACCCTTCCTCCTCGCCGAAGGCCGGGTACAGATCTTAAGGCCGGAGGGTTCTGCTCTTCACGCAGTACTACTCGGGCGCTGAGTGTCCATTGCAACTTTAGGTTTTTATCCCTTAGAATCCCCTCAATGGCTATTATTTGGTAAGCTTGTGGTTCAAAGTGGATGCTTATCACAGGGATCCACCAGATTCATTAGTTACCCTCTATGACCCATTGGAAGGTGAGTCAAGGAGACTTATTTTTCACTGTTGGTGACCACTGCTGCTCAGTGAACACCATTTTTCAAAAGGATAATTATTTTGGGTTAGGTTTTATGGCTAAATGAAGATCCGGTTCGGGAGATGACTATAGGTCATCCTCCAATGCGAGGAAATGACCCTGGATACCCTCAGTTGCCCTAGGATCCTAAGCCCAGTATCCTGATACTTCAAGGGGTTCTATTTTACATTTTTTTCTTATTTTATTTTCAGCCTGCAAACAACCAATTCTCACTGTTTTTATAAATTCCTTAAATCCAAAGTGAAATTCACCATTTTGAACTCCACCGCAAATCATTTGTACAAAGAAAACCCATCCCTGAGTTCGACCCTAAAGCCACTATACTGCAGTAGCTTTGCTACGATAGTAGGACTTTTAGGATATAAATTTTGTTGATTCCGGAACACCTACTGTGACACGAATCAATAACTGAACATAACTTTAAATTAAATTATATTATATTTAAGTTGTTAACTTAAAATTTATTAACTGTGAAGGTTGTGAAGTTGAAAAAATATGGTGAAGGTAACTACAAATGAGAGTAAAATGATGGAAAAATAAAGATATAAAGTTAATAATAAAATGAATTAGTTTTATTTATTATTTATAATTGTTTTTTTTTCTTTAAGTTATAACATTAAATTATTTATCAAACACATTTAATTTACTTATTTAAAATGAGATAAATTTACTGATTCAAGTTAGCAATACAATCGACAGTAAAGGAAAATCAAAAGTGTTAAAAATTTTAGAGGATGACATAACATCTAAGTTAATAGCAAAAATGATCGACTCAAGGTCTACACATTTAATAATCCAAAAATGTCTAGCATACTTCTTAATCTACAGCATACTGACGAACAAGATTTGATATGATGACTCTGTCTTATTGAACTTTGCCATTTGAATTACCAATGTGAAAAATCACGAAGAAACTAATTGTTGATGACACAACTAACTACCACAACAAGTCGGTGACAAAATACGCCACAACAGGCCGACAACAAAAACACGGAAAAAAAAAAAACAGAGGAAAAACAATGACTAACCCAGGTCAGTGTGATAGAAACCACTTTATTGGAAAAGAAAACTCAAATATGGGAAAGAAAAGATGGAATGGGTGATTTCAAACCAAGAATAACAAAAACAAATCACCTGTAAAGCCCCAACCTATACCCTAGTAGTTTTATGACATATTTAGGGTATTTGGAAGTCAAAATTGTGTAATCCGATGGTTAAAATAGTTAAGTGCAAAAAAGGTTATAACCGTAATTAATCGAAGAGTTAAGGGTAGATTAGTAATTTTCCAATTAAGGACCTAGAAGACATAAAACAAGAAGTTTGTATGCTAATGTATGAATTAGAAATACATGTATATCAAATACTAAAGGATAGTACAATAAAAGAAAATGGAACTAATCACATGAAGGCACACACTTAGTTTCTAGAAAATGATGAACCAATAACAAGAAGCCACCCACTTGTGCCAGAAGAATCAAGAAGGTGGGAGGAAGTTCTTCCTAACCTTTAAGCTTTGAGAACCGATTATCCCCTCAAAACAAAGAAGGAGAAAGAAGATAAGGGAGAAGGAGAAAGAAGATAAGAAAGTGTGGTTGATGCAAAAAGGAGCAAACAAAGGCTAGGGAAAATCCTAACTCTTTTGTATGTGATTATTGAGTCAGTTTTGTTGTGTATTTGTTGGCTTATTTATGGTTTGGTTTGGTTGTGGTCTTTGGTACGGACCAAAGCTGTGAAAAATTACATGTGGGTGGTTAAGGGGAAATTCTGCCAAAATTTGCTTAGATCAGTGTCCTTGTTTTGGAAATAACATGGCCTACGAACCTCCAAATTAGATGATTCTAGATGGAGATGAAACCTAAGAACCAGAGCTATAAATTTATAGAAGATATCGAGATTTAAATCCTACTCTAAAAACCCTGAAAATGAGTTTTATAATAAGATACTGATTATGTGCCCTCTATGGGAGTAGTTCATGTTGTTGGGACCATATATTGGGTCATACTAATCCCAACGATTTGAATCAAAATCCTATTGAAACTAGACACCTAGGATAGTAACGTTTATGAAGAAAGTATGGTGACCTTAGTCTCTATGGTTCCCATAAATTCGTTTAATTGAAAATACAATATTGTCCCTAGAAACTGTTCAAGAGTAGTCCGTCTTTTTTATCTGCTAGAGAATGCTCTATCTCTACTTCTACTAAGCTTTCCTATATCTCTTTTGACTAAAAGAAATCTAGCAAAGTTAGAGAAATAGCAGAGCATTTCAAAGAAATAGGGATTGTAACTAGTAGAATACTTCCCAAATCCAATTCTTCATCCATTTCTTTAGTGGATCCACAACAAGACCCATCATCCTCTGTAGCTTTCCTCCCAAATTTAGTTTTTTTCGGAGTTGGCATCACTTCTTCTTTCAGATTCTCTACTTATTTTGGCTTTCCTTATGGAATTTCTTCAAGTAGTTGTCTTTTCTCCATAGCTCTCTGTCTCTGCATATTTCTTTTTTAAGTTCTAGTGAGCTTTTGAGGAAATTTGTTATGTTTCACCACATGTCATTTGTGTCCAAATGAGACAGGAAGAGTGACTACAAACCTTGGAGACATTTTCCTCCTTGAAGGATTGTTCATGCCCTTTTCCCCCATGGAAAAACATATATCTCTTTTGGAGAAACATCATTGAATTTCTCCTTCTTGATTTCCTTTCTTATCTTGGCACTTGGAGAAAATCTCCCAATCTTCTCTACATTTATCATTGCCCTCAAATCAGTAGCAGCTATGTTGATTGAAGCTATTGGTGGAAAATGATCTTCATCAATTACCATAGCCTCCTTTTTCTCAGGGAACTTCAGTATTCCCTTGTTAATCTTATCTTGGATTATATTCCTGAAACTCCAACAAGAATTAGTGCTATGATTCCAAAAGTTATGATACTTAAAGTATACTTCTTTCCCGAGTTCCTCGCTTGAGAGCTGGTGATTCCTCGGGAAATGTGTAATGAATTTCTACTCAAGAGATTCTAACATTTTGTCACATCAAATGTATACTAGACTTGAGTATTAGAGGTCTAGGACTTCTTCCATAAGTTAGGTGCTTTCTACACCAGTAGAGGGCAAATGAATGAACCTATACTTAATAGACTACATCGCTATATTTCTTCATATAATTCACCCCGAAGTAAGTTCCTAATGAGGTCTTGATTGTTTTCAAAGTGCAATTTTGAACCCTATTTTATTATAGGTTTTGAGTGCTTTTTGTGTACTAATCATGCTAATTAACCCGATTACGTATTACGGCCCCTAATATTCTAATGATCGCATTATGGCAATTTTTGCAGCTGGTGGAGCTAAACATGCATATACTGCTGAGTCGATCAAAACACGAAGAATTCGGGCAACTCAACATCATATATCGTAGACTAGAAGGAAAGAAGAGAAGAAAATGGAAGAAAAATGAAGCAGAAGAAAATCGATGAGAAGCAAAGAGAACAAGGACCAATGGAACAAGAGTCGCTAGGAGAAAACCCCGCTGATTTCGCTAAAGCTACGAAATGCACCGCCAAATAAATTTGATGCCTCTGTCACGCTTTGTAATTAATGCAAACCGACTCAATTTTTGGTGTATTACTCTTTGTCCATTAACTTAGCCTAGTTGTTAGGTTTTTGGTATTTTCACTGGCGAGGCCCATGGGCGTTCCCTCTTGCTTTGTAACCTGGGAGGATCAAGCATCGCCTGGAGAATACCTTGTGTTTTTATTTTTGTAAATAAAGTCTTTTATTTTTAGTTTTTGCTTTCTTTCTCTCTTCTCTCTCCTCTTTCTCTCCCTTTCTGCATGCCAAACACCTCCAAGGATGACAACTGAGGATGAGCTGGGCTAAACCACTTCCTTCCTTGAAGTAAAAGGTCACAAAAAAAGATCTTTAGGTTAAGCCGGTGGTTCCCGCTTCATGTTGCAGTGTATTTATGGCCCTTATATTCAAAACTTAGTTGCATAACATGGATGTTACTGTTTCGCTAATACTTCCATGCTTTGTGTCCAAGTTCAGCGAGATAAAATCGTTCTCAGATGGTCCTTACTCGCTCTCGCGAGGTAATATTCACATGTTGTGGTTCTTCAAATTAGTGGTTAAATAACATCACTTTTATTATTTTGGCCATCACTTCCATGCTTTAGGATTCAAAGGTTCTGGGTGAGATGCACCTGTGATTCTTAGGATGGTCTTTACTAGCCTCAAAAAATGATAATGGAAATGTTAGGTTTTAAACTGGTGCGGCCATAATCGGTGATCCGTATTGACTCGCTAGGAGTTGTTTTGGCCGCGAGGCTCGCTTAGTTAACATAGATCCTGCTATGCCATGGACGCATGTCATAACACGAGGAAATTAACCCGGGGACCTCTCAGTTAGCCTAGGATCTTAAACTCGGTGGCCTACTGCTTCAAGGAGTTCTTTTTCTTATTTTTCTTCATTTTTATTTTCAGTTGCAAACCATCCACTTAACTTTCAGTTTTTTTAGTCATTCAGTTTTCAAACCACTTCCCTGTTTTTAACCAAACCCCAAAAATCCAAATTTAATTCACCGCCGATTTCCCACTCAAATCATTCGCACGAAGAAACCCATCCGTGTTCCGACCCTAGACCGCTTATGCTGGGCAAAGAGTCGACTACCAAGCAAAGCAGGAGGAACTACTGATACAAATTTTGTTGATTCCGCCACCTACCGTGGCACGACCTAAATTACGCTGGCTTATTTGCGCCTTAAGGCATAAGAGTATTGTAACACTTCAGGATCCTCATCACAAGTCTGTGAATTTCCTTTATCATTTTACAAATTATTTTTTCTGGGCTTTATTCGACCGTTAAAAAAATATATATATATATATATATATATATATATATATATATATATATATATATATATATATATATATATATATATATATAATGTTGTTATAGGAGTTCATTTTCCAAAGGCTTCAATCCAGAATCAACTCCTCGCAGATCGTATTGTGTCAGTTTTTGCAGCCATATTTTACGTGTGAATCCATTTTCAAGGATTGAAATTTTATGCGCGCTTTAGGTTCTCAAACACCAGAGAAAATAGAACACCTGATATGAGGAGCACATAATGTGAGTACATCCTTTGATTTACATGATCATGAGATTTGAGGTGGAACCCTTCCAGATATCATGGTACAACTAGAATAGAAAACTAAATCCAATTAAGTGTCATCTAGTAATATAGAGATTCAATGGATATGCATCTCAAACATCCATGTCTCAACTGTCCACTCCACTATATTTATCTCAACTTATTTGTTCTTCTCCATCCTCAACATCCCTGCTGGGCTACTCTCAAATACCACAACTAATCCATCCATTATTAATAGAACAGCTTCATTTTTGACCTACTTCTGATAAGCCGATGACTTTGTGGAAGAGAATAAGAAGATTACGCCCATTCAATTGTCACCGTAGCTACAATTTGAACAAGAAAATAGATGGATCAAAGATGACTTTTGACGTAAAACGGACAACCTGCAAGATTCATCGAGACCTAATTGAGCATCGAACAACCACCACCCTTATCCTCACAACAAGCCATCCCGACCTGAGCAAACAAGTGGACAATTTCATAGAAGATAATGTGGTGGTGAATGTTCAGCTATTAGGAAATTGAGACAAAGTGAAGAGCTCTAACAAGAGGACCGATGGACTCCAAAGTGAAATTGATCAAAATCACATCCACAGAATCCATCTTAAAGCTCACCAATCAGCCTGCTCAAGAAGAGGAAGAGAGTCCAGCGAAGAGTGCCTAAATGCACCATAGTGGAGGAGTCGTGGTCTACGCACCACACCAAGGCCTCGGTAGAAAATTCCTCAATCCTAGGAAATCGTGTTGCTGCTTCGCTTATGGGATAAGGAGGATGCAATCCCCGTTGTTGATCGAGGGAAGCAAGTGGGAAGAAACAAAGAGAACATTTTCCCCGCCCCTACTGACCCGGGCCACATACACGCCACACTCCGCACCACAATCCCAACCCAAAACACCCACGCCAATGCTCAGCGACCTATAACCCACCGCCCCGTGTACATATTGCCCGTTAAAACTCAAACCAAAGAAGACCGCCTCCCAGTTGTAAAACCAACCTAATCGTCACCATGCAAAACATTAGAAGACTAGTGGCCTCTGTACATACCTTTGCCACTACATCAAAGAAGATGGCAAATGCTTCATCGCATGGCATAGTGGTTATCTCAAAAGCCGGCTCGATTGGAGCATCCGAACCCCTGCAGATTTCGAGTCTACTAGTTCCTATAGAAATTCTCCAAAGGCCTAAGGAGGATATGGGGAGCACATTTCCCACTTTCTTTGGTTGGAATTTTTTCTCAGTTTTATATTATATTATCATAGTTTATTTTGATTTTGTTAATTTTTCTTTATAAATTTTCTTTGATTTTTAGTTAATTTGTGTTTTTAGATTAATTTTTACTCTTCTGTAAATTTTCTTGCATTAATTTTAGTAGTTTTTTTTGCAAATTTTGGAGCATGAATTGAAAATCAGGAGGAATGAAGAAACATTCAAGAACTCGTTTCGCAACCACTCAGAATCTCTAGCGACTTTGAAATCGTTTCGTAAATGGGCTTCGCAATCTCAAAGAAAACATTGCGAAATCTCGCAGCCAACCCGCACTGCTCATTACGAAAAATATGGAAATTCCGCTTTCTCACCGAAAAATTTCAAGTACCTTAGCGAAATTTCACTAGCTAGCTAAATTTCAACATTGCCAATTTCGCTAAAGCTCACTAATTTCCTCGCTGCCATTGCCACCCGCGCAAATAGCCGAAATTCATGCCCGTAGCGAAAAATCCTAGCGAAATTCATGCCTGTAAAGAAAATCCTAGCTTAAATTCGCAAAGAGTTGGCAACCATTTCGGGCTATTAGATAGCCACTTTGCAGTTATGAATTTCAGCTTAGCGAAATTTTCGCTAAGCTAGCCAAATCTTTTCGCTGCCCCCACCGCTTTGCCCCTCCGATTTTGTTTTGCGATAACTTTTTCATCCGAACTCCGTTTTAGGCGTTCTTGGTACCGTTGGAAAGCTTAGAGAGTGTAGAATCCAAATATGGCCAGAAAGAATATTTTTGAGATTATTATGAAAGTGTAATTTTAAAAATGGTCCAACTGGTCATTTTTTTTCTCTCTTTTCTTCTCCTAACTTGTTTATTTGAAGCCCGAACGGAGTGCATAAGGTGTCGATGGAAAGCTTGTGAGGTCTCCTATCCAGTAATGATCACATCTTATCATGGAGGTAACATTTCCCTTTATCTAATTTTCCATTCCAACCCCATTTCATTACGTAGATGTCATTGGGGGAGAATTAGTAAAGGAAGTGGATTTTATATTTATGTTTTTTTATTATAAGCAAGACCATTTTGTTATGTTTAGTGGCTTGCTGGGTCCCCTTTCTATAAAGCTGTTATACTTTCCAGCTTACTTTTTCAAAATTTGGGTCAAGTGCAACAAAAACTTTTTTGTGGTTTCGCTAACCTCGTGGTTTGAAAATTGCTTTGTCCAATTCTATTGATGTTAGATTGATTCCATGCTTAGTTGGAGTGAATGATTAGTTGAATTTTATTGATTTCACCTTTTCTTCCACCTTTAGCCAACCACACAAAGCACATTAGATTTCCAATGATAGGTCGAAAAACTGCAACCTCCTTTAATTTGCATAACTCTACCCTAGTTTCATCGACCGCCTTTAATAAAGTTAAGGACCCATGTGGAAAAAGAAAAAAATAAGAAAAGAAAAAAAAAAAGAAAAAGAAAGAAAAGAAAAAGAAAAGAAAAAGAATAAAATCGTGAATGCTTTGCCTTGAAACCCGAAAGACGGCCCGAGGGGGTATATGGCGAAGTTTTTAAAGCCCTAAGTGTCTCTAAACCTTCTCACTGGTCGAGTCACCGACTTAGTGTTCGCATGGGTGGATGGGTGGAGTTTAGCAAGTTGTAGCTGAGTCAAATCATTCAAGTCCGGTGAAATCGAAGAGTTTCCAGGGTCGAAGATCCTTATGACTTGATGCCCTAAGCCTTAATTGGTTGGGAGTCACCTAAGAGATCCTCGCTACATGGACTTCGTGAGGCGCATTCTCGCATTACACCCTACAACGCAAAAGAATTGTGGAATAAGAGGTGGGTCCCGATCTATTTAGGTTGGTTAGCATGCTAGGTCGTGGTAGTAGCCGTGTTTGGGGAGAGTGCAGTTTGGACAGCTTTATTGTCGAGAACTCGATCTTAATAAACACTTAGATTTTCGTGGAAGTTTCTGGTCGATTCACCGAGATGGAAACTCTTGATACTCAATTTTGTATGGTATTCATTCTCTCATAATAGTTATTGGACAATTCGCATTGATGTGATTCTTACTTAGAGTCGCATTACTTCTTCACAACTCAATTCTACAACCATATATAGGTACATTATTTTGTTATCATTTTGTATGTTCTCTTTCTTCTTTCTTCATTGCTATGACTAAGCAATGTGTAGGTTTGGGGTGTGATTGAAGGCTCCAAAAGTGCACTTTTGAACCCTATTTATTATAGGTTTTGAGTGCTTTTTTCAGGTACTAATCATGCCACTAACCCGATTTTACGTGACACGGTCCCTAATATTCTAATGATCGCATTTTGTGGCAATTTTTGCACTATGAGCTAAACATGCATATATTGTTGAGTCGATCAAACACGAAGAATTCAAGCAAATCAACATCATATATCGTAGACTAGAAGGAAAGAAGAGAAGAAAATGGAAGAAAAAATGAAGCAGAAGAAATCAATGAGAAGCAAACAGAACAATGACCGATGGAACAAGAGTCAGCAGAGAAACCTCGTTGATTTCGCTTAAAGCTAGCGAAATGCACCGCCTAGCTAAATTTGATGCCTCACATGCTTTTGTAATTAATGAACCGACTTCACTTTTGTGTATTACTCTTTGTCCATTAACTTAGCCTAGTTGTTAGGTTTTTTCGTAGCCATACCTTGAGGGAGGCCCATATATAAGCCCCTCTGCTTTGTAACCCGGAGGATTCAAGCACGCCTGAGAATAATTTTGTAAGTTTTTATTTTTGTAAATAAAGTCTTTATTTAGTTTTTGCTTTTCTTTTCTCTTTCTCTCTCCTTTCTCCTTTCTATATGCCAAACACCTCCAAGGATGACAACTGATGACGAGCGCTAAAA
The DNA here is from genome assembly GCA_016808115.1 of Tetrastigma voinierianum. Lineage (NCBI taxonomy): Eukaryota > Viridiplantae > Streptophyta > Magnoliopsida > Vitales > Vitaceae > Tetrastigma > Tetrastigma voinierianum. The sequence goes on from JAEQBH010001009.1 coordinate 61,163, forward strand.
CCACTTCCTTCTTGAAGTAAAAGGCCATTGCAGATCTTGTGTTGTCGGGTGGTTCCCCGCTTTCATGTCATGGTAGTGTATTTATGGTCTTATATTCAAAACTTAGTTGCATAACATGGATGTTATCAGTTTCGCCACTTCCACATGCTTTAGTCCAAAGGCTCAGCGATGCACCGTGGTTCTTGGGGATGGTCCTTACTCATTTCCGATAATATTCACATGTTAGTGGTTATTCAAATTAGGTTAAATAACATTGACTTCTTATTATTTTGGCCAATACTTCCATGCTTTAGGATTCAAATGGGTGAGAGATGCACTGCGATTCTTGGGGATGGTCTTTACTAGTCCTCAAAAAATGATAATGGAATGTTAGGGTTTTAAACTAAAAGGCCATAATCGCATCCCGTGATGACCACTTAGGAGCGTTTCATGGGTGAGGCTCTGCGAATATAGATCCTAAGCATGCCATGGACGCATGTCATAACACGAGGAAATTAACCCGGGACCTCTCGCTAGCCTAGATCTTAAACTCTGCGGGTCACCGTCAAGGAGTTCTTTTCTTATTTTTCATTTTTATTTTCGCTGGTAAACCATCCACTTAACTTTCGCTTTTTTAGTCATTCAGCCAAACCACTGCTTAACCAAACCCCAAAAAAATCCAAATTAATTCACCGCTGATTTCCACTAAATCATTCGTATCGAAGAAAACCCATCCTCGTGTTCGACCCTACCGCTTACGTCAGCAAAGAGCTGACTACTAAGTAGCAGGAGGAACTACGGATACAAATTTTGTTGATTCCGCTCACCCTACCGTGGCACGAATCAGGTCTTTCTCCATTGATTTTCTTCCTTAAGTAGTTCTTCATATTCTGTTACTTTAGCAGCAAGCTCTTAGAAGTCTTTGAACTCGATACCTTGAAATTTCTTCATTGACTCTATATCAAGTCCCCTTTGGGCCATCTTCACGTACTTTGTTTCTAGGAGATGAATTTAGCTCAAATAAATCTTTGAACTCCATACCTTGAAAATTCTTCCTCGTCTCTATATCAAGTTCCCTTTAACCCATCTTCAAGTACTTTGTTTCTAGGAGATGAATTTTGCATCTATTCCTGATAAGCATGAAACTTGTATGAAGTTATAAGTTGCATATGTGCGCAAGTGCATGCGTCGTGTTCAAGTAATAATGAGTAAATAGAGTATTGTTCCCTTGAGGATTGGTCTACTATGTATCGATCTAATCTAGCTTAGACTCTATTTGGATGATCAAAGGTTTTTTTAATAAAGACAAAATCAAATAAAAGAAAATTCCTAAACTAAAAGCTAAAACCTAGGGTTGTGACTTCACCTAGCTAGCCTTGATGGATATGGTTTGAAAAATAACCTAATGGTATTTACATCTTAAATTGATGGCAAGATTCACTAAGGTACAAGTCGATCTCTCTCGAGCATCGACAAGCTGACCCTAAAACGGGTCATACTGCCTCTCGGCTTCAAACCCTTAAAGTTCCAAGAACCCTAAATGCCACATGTAAAACCTAAGGAATCTCTACTCATTGATTACATGATATTCTACTCATGTCCCCTTCGATTCTCATCTCTCGATCTTATATCAAAAGCTAAAACAAGAAAATGGTGATCAAGCATTCACAAGTTAGCATCAGTCATATCAAAACCCTAGAATATGAATTAAAACATCTTGAGAGAAGAAAAGGAAAACAAAAGAAAGAGGAAGAGAGAAAACTCGGGTTGCAGATGGGTTGTCATCGTCTTCGTGATCTCTTATCGAAGCTCCCCTCTAAGCATCGTTTCCAATCTCGAGACTCCTCCTTAGGAGCCCTAGGGTGTCTCCACCATCGAAGAACCCCTCTCTTCAATCATCTACCGTCGTCTTCTCCTTTGTTTCAAATGATCCCCATGTTTTGTGAACTAAGAGCGCCTCCCACCGCCTTCTCAATTCTTCTTCGCAAGCTAAAGCTTCCCTTTTATTAAATGTGTGATGGGCTACATGGATGGGCCTCGAAGGCGCAAAGGCATAAAGAATGTTGTCTAGGCATGAGATTGAGCTAGTGATAACACCAAGGCATGAGATTAGTCTCAAGTTGGCCCCTTAGCGTGAGATTGAACCTAGGATGACGCCAAGACATCAAATTGCATTTAGGTTGGAACCTTGTCGCCATATTAGAGAATGGTTGGCTCCTTGGCGTTAGATGGCTCTGGTTGGCTCCTTGGCGCAAAATTGGACCTTGGATGGCGCGTTGGTGCCAATTTGGGCTCTAGTGGGCACCTTTACACCAGTTTAGGCCCTGGTTAGCGCCTTAACACCAATTTGGGGCTTTGCTGGTGCCTTTGCGCCAACTTTGATATTCTATGGAGGCCTAGGAGCTAGTTTTGGCTTCATATGGCGCCTAGGAGTGTGTCCGGTTGTTTTCATGTTATATAAAAATTTGGTAAAACCCAACCAAAACCCGCAAGTGTACGGATCACAAGTAATACAATGGCTTTTAATTTAAAAACCTTAGATGTCGAATCCATAGGGAAGAGATGGCTTAAGTGGGGATTAAGTACCCCGACTACTCGAGAGTTTTACTATTTAAGCGAAATAATGATTGTGATTGATTGTTAACTAAAATTGAACTAAGTTAAACTAGAAATATCCTCTAAAAGATTAGCAAATGATTGGATTAAGTTGTAAGAAAAACTTTAAGGAATAAAACTAGGGTCGGCGCTCTCCATTGGTGCATTTATGACTTATATTCATTAAGTGCAATTAAGTGAAAATACTCTTGTGCTTACCCAAGGGACTCTATATGAGGTTTACTCTTTCTAGTCTTTCCTCAATTTATCACACTGAATCCCTATTCTCCTTTAGGTCCTTCTAAGTCAAACAATGTGATACTTGTTCTAAGGTAAAGCATTCCTTAGGACTTGGTCCATGCAATGAGATTGCCTGGGTTGCTTAGATCAATCACCTCTCGATCCATACGATCATCACATAAGGTTAAATGATGTCCCTCCTAATAAAATCCATAATGCTAGGCATTCCTAATTTCCTAAACTTCTTTGATTAAGTTAAATTGATTTTATAAATTAGAAGATATTAGGAATCAACATCAAGTCCTACGGGTATACTTCCAACTGTCACTTTGGTTACCCTTTGAGCTCTATGTCTCAATCTCACTACCTAGAATGTAACAATTGAATAAAAACCTGGGAATTCATAAAACCACATCCAAAAAACCTCAACACAAGATTATATTCACAAAATTATTCAAGACAACATATAAACCAAACACCAATGTCAACAACCAGGCCTATAGGAGGATCTAGCCACTCATAACAACCTCCAAACCCAACAAAATCATGTTTACACCAAACATAATGCCAAAAGATTAAGAGAGACAAGATTTTAGGGATAAAAAAAAAAATATAAGGTAAAAGTCCTCCAAAACCCTACTCCACCACTACAAGAAGTCCTCTAGCAGCTAGATCATGCAACTTAGCCCCAAAACCAAGCTAAAAATCTAAGAAAATATACAAACCCTAAAAGTATGAGCCTAGAGAGAAACCCTAGAAAATGGGAAATGTTCTAGCTTCTAAAATTCTCTCAAAGTTGCCTTTAAAGTGTTACAAATATGGTATTTATATCATATGAAGACGGACTCAAACGGGCGCAAGAACGCCTTTGGTCCTGAGACGACATTCTTCTCACCCTTACAGTGTCCTTCACCTTGGCAAAGACATGTGCCAACAATCTGATCAAATTGTCCTTTGCCTTGGTGAGTTATTATCCTTTTCTGCTGGCTTAAGGCCTTTTCACCGCAAATAAGGTAAGCCGCCTGGCGAACCCAAGGGATCTTGCATGTCATAGCCTTCTTCTTCACCTTAGTAAGGGATCTCCTTCGCAGATGCAAACTCCTTCATAAAGGCGTAGGTTTCCTTCGCCATGAACTCCAGGCTTCCTTCTGTAGACTGTCATAGGTGAAGCTTCCCCCTTCTCCCTTGGTGAACTACTCGCCGCCGGCGGTCAGCCTTTCGCCTTAGCAAAGCAATGCCTTAGAGCTAGGTTCTTCCCTCTTGTCTTTTAGCTATTTCTTTGCTTGATTTACTTCCAATGCCTACAAAACTCACACAAATGAGAGATTAGTGTAATATTTACAAATAAGGGTGTGAATCTAGCATTTAGGTTACATAAACACATGAGAAACATGTTGTAAATGCTAATACGATTCACCCCTATCAAACACCCCCAAACTTAACGTTTTGCTTATCCTCAAGCAAAGACAAAGACACATCTTCCACATTTGTCTATACAAAAGGAAAACATGAATATGTAGAGATATGTACTTTATAATGTTTTGCCTCAAGAATTATGGTATTCTAAGAGATGAATATGTTTTCATAGCACTGAAAGTAAACATGTTTACCACAAGCTAATTGCACCTAGATCAAGGTTCTAGCGTGATTGTGTACTGTCTCACCCTCAGTAATCCAAATACAGTTTAGATGAAATTAGGAGAATGCATGAAGTGAAAGATCTCTTACTCATAAAGGGTTTATATAAGATGAAGGAGTGCACTCACCGTATAGGCTGCTTCACATTCCATTCTCTACTAATGTAGGAATTACATGCTATAGGGATCAAATTGATCCTTTCAAGCTTATAATGTGTGGCTAGGGTGAGAGGGAAGTTAAATGAGTCATTTAGGTTTAGATTTTACCCAAAACACTCTAGCACTTTCTCATTCTATTCTTGTGCTCTATCCTTCAAAATTTAACTATGTCTGTAATTGAGTCATTCACTCAACCTGGTTAGCATCATTATGCTTTTCATCACCCCCAAACTTATTTGTTTCTATCTTTCTTCAAAATTATCAAGACTTTTTTCTTTTTCTAAACATCAAGGTGAAGTGCAGTGCAATATTCAACCCTTTTAAGCTTTCTACCTATCCCATATAGCGAGTTTTAGGTCAATAATTCCCGGACCAGCTGGCCTTGGGGTATTAGGTGTCAAAACACCCCTTTGGACTTAGTAGCTCAAGGTAGGAAGGCTACGAGGTTAAATTTGCTCCCCCTTGAGTTATTTTCTTCTTTGATCATTTCAACATCCATTCTTTGACATTTTGTACTGATCACCACCACTTCATTCCAACTTCCCACCAAACTACATGTCATTCTCTTGATTTGCACTTTGTCAATGACATGTTAAGGGTAAAATATGGGTTCTTGACTGAAGGGTAAAACAAAGGGATGTGAATGTTCATTCTTGGTTTTCCAGATAGAATATGGCTATTACGGTTCAAAATGGGTGACTTTGGACTAATGCATAATTGGGTAGGCTAACAAGGCTCAACTAATTCCAAGGATGGCCTATATCATTTCCCTAAGATGTGATACCTAAGATTTCACCTCAAATGATATTTGAGCAAGTTCTAAAGTCTCGTGAGATCTAGACATCATGATTTCCCTCTAATTTTTCTCTAAACTAAGCATAATTGGCTAGCAAGGGTACACGAGACTTGTGCTTGATTTGGTGCAAACCTATAGCTAAGTGTATGGTTATATGGTCATTCTATTTGACTTTTAGCTCAACTATCTCTCACATTATTCATATCTAAAGAACAACATAATTTGGTATCGTCATAGGCATTCCAAGTATCCCTACAACAAACCCACAAACAACAAAAAATTAAATTTTTGGAAATTTACAAAAAAATATATATATATTTCAAAAATTTTATGCCCTATGGCATTAGGATGAATTTCTCAAAAAAATAAAAAATTACACATAAGACTTAACTATGACTAAATATTGATAAAAAAGAGAAGCATAAAACTAATCAAGCATACCAAAATAGCATAAAAAATCCAAAATATCCAAAAACAGTATAAAAGTAAAGCAAAATAACCAAAATAACTAAAATGTTCCATGTGCATCTGGGTGCACCAATAAAAGCATAGAAACTGAAAATACTAAAAAGTATTGGTACTGGCACTAGCCTCAATGCAAAACAAGAAATAGGGAGAAATAGAAACTCAAAATGCGTGTGGTCCTCCTTTATAAAAACGATGCGCGCGAGGTCCATCAACCGAAGCACAAGTGTTAGGGGGGTCATATATAAACTAGAACTGAGACGGACCATGACTCCGCAGATTTCATTGATGAAGATGTTGGCTCATGGTAGAACTACATCAAGTCGCAAGGCAGCAAGATTGCGTCACGATCGACATGCATCTACTATCTGGCCGCCTCATCCCTGAGAATTGCAAGTCGCCAAACCCAGATCCGCGGATAGCCCCATGGTGCCTCATTAGCCTTGGTGTTATCTCTGAGCTCTTCTTCTACTTGCTCTTCATCAAGGCTCCTGCTCTTCCAGAGAGCTGTCATATAGTAGCCCTAAGGCTGGCTCTGGAGAGAGTTTCACTGAGCCCTGTGGGGGACTCTCCTCCGATCTGAAGCACTCCACTTCAAACACGCCAACACAACTATGTGATCAATGATGGATGGGTAAGGGCTATGGTACATCGCCCATGGGTAGACTCTATAATCCCCCTCTCTATGACATGCCCTACATCGAACTTGATACCCTGGGCAATCTTATACAGAAGGATCGTCTTGTCCCGGGTGACAATAGAGAAGTAAAGGCTTGGTTTCAGGGTGGCATAAATAAAATTGTACCAAGCCTTCGAAACCGGCTTCAGATCAGACATGAGAAAGGTGGTCCCCTCTGATGTTGAGAGGTGTCATTTCCACACACCTCTACCTTTCATAAGGACGCGCATCATCATCTAATAGTCCATGTTCTAGAAAAGGGCCCTATAGGCTTCGATGTCATCATCTACTAAGTTGAATACTCTGTTTATCACGGCCGCACCAAAATCCACCCACTTCCCTTGTACATAGACGCCAGTGCCTAATCGGTATCAAAGCTTAGATTGAAACTCCCTGACCACCGGAGCTATTCGAGTTAGGGATGCTCATAGAACTTCATCCAGCCCTTTTCCTGAATCATGAAGCTAAAATAGACATTAGAGTCCGAGAACCCGAGCTCTGCGACGAAGGTCTTGTTGTATAGGGATTCGTGGTACAAATTCTCTATTTCAAGTGTGATAAATTTTTTAGGTTTTTCGGGAGAGGGTGAAGGCATGCTCGAACTCAAGCCTATCTTCTTCCTCTTCTTCGGAGTTGTCTTCTTTGGGGCCATGGAGGAAGGGAAATGGAGGAATTGTGTTTGGAAGTGCCGATTTTTGGAGAAGGAAAGCCAAAAAAACGAAGTGAAATGAAAAAGATGGCTTCTGTGTTCATTTATAGTGCCTATAAGTCGGGTGTCTTCACCACAGTGAAGGGGCCTTCGTTGTGGCAAAGGGCCAAATTTTTGAAAGGTCGTGGGGCTTCATCGCGGCGAAGAGACCTTCGCTACGGTGAACCCAAGAAATGCAACAATGTGGGATTTCTGTTCACCTCGACGAAAGATGCCTTCACCTTGGCGAACTAGTTCACTACAGCGAAGGATTCCTTCTCTAAGGTGAACCTGTGGGCTGCCAAAATTTGGTTTCCTTGTTCGCCTCGGCAAAGACAAGCTTCACCTTGGCGAACTAGTTTCCTACAACAAAGGATACCTTCGCTGAGGTGAACCCGAGCAATATGGAAAACTTTAAAAATGTTTCACAACTCAGACTTTTGTTTCCATAAGCTCTCACTTTGATATTATAGCCCTCTCCTTGAAAAACACAATGTTTTATAAAAATTTCCAATTCACTCCCCAAAAAAATTTTTTTTTTTTAAAATAACGGTTCAACACTGATCAACCCCGGATTTGGTCCTTTGATACTTGGTGGCACCTGAAGCACTTAACACACATATAAAACAAAACAAAGCAAGAATCCCCAAAAATAACAAAATTAAACTAGAAATAAATGAAAATGAGTAAAAGGAAAAAAAAATAAAAAAAATAAAAATGGGGGTCTTACAAAACTTGGGTTGCCTCCCAAGAAGCGCTATGTTTAGTGTCGATAGCTCGATGAAGCTGTGTCTCACTGCTAGTGTTTGATGAGATGAGGATTATACAACAACGTAGTTCACTGTCTCTTTGGCAATTTGCTCACCAAAATAATTCTCTAACCTCTGTCCATTGACTTTGAACTCTTGCCCATTTTCTTATTGCACCATACGGAATTACTGATGTGACTGTGACAGGTTCGGACCATCTTGATCTCACCTTCCTTGAACTCTCTTCTCAACAACTGCTTATCATGGCATATTTTTGTTTTCTCCTTGTATTATCTTCCTCGCGATTCCCTATATGAATCATTGCACGCTCAAGTTCATTTAATTTTATGAGTCTTTCTCAATCGCCTTCTTTGAGATTGAAATCGAGGTTCCTTATCGCCCACATTGCACCCATGTTCTAACTCAACAAAGAATGACATGGTTTGCAAAGATCAGTTAAAGTAGAGGTCGGTTGAGTCTTGAAGGTTGGTCCCACATGCCCATAGAGCATCATCAAACTTCTTTGACCAATCCTTCCTAGATGAACTCACTGTTTTTTCCAATATTGCCTTAATTTCTCTATTTGAAATTTGCTTGCTTATTGGATTATGGGTGATATGGGAGACTCTTTGCATGCCGCACGTTATACTTTCCAAGCAATGAAGCAAAGATTCTATTGCAAAAATGGTTCCCTTCATCACTGAGAATACATCGAGGCGCACCAAACGTAGCTTATATTATTTCTATGTGCGAACCGAATTGCACTCATCATGGCATCATTTTTCTCTCAGGGCAACGTTCTACCCACTTTGACGTGATAGTCTATAGCAAGAAGGATATACAATTTCCCTAAATAAAGAGGAAACCACCGCATGGAAATCAATGTGCTCCCATATCACAAAAAGTACCTACTAATGTTGCTTGAGTCATTTCATACTCTTCGAATAATACCCAATTTCTCGACATCTATCACGCTTCTTGAACGTGTTTATGAGAGCGTCTTTGAACATGCTGGGCCAAAACCAAAACTTATATCTATTTTGCTTCCCAAAAGTGTCCTCCATTTATGGGAAGGTTCCACTTGGTTAGATTTCACTGTTTTTCTGTGGTACATCTTCTACCATTTTGAGTCGGGCATTCTTAAAAGTAAATAGGCCTTCCCATTGATATAGCTTGACATCATGAAGGAATTTCTTATTTTGTTGAGACTAAGCCCAAGAGGTAACACATTGCATGCCAACACATAAAATCTGCATGTCATGAGCTGGGCTTCCATCACTAGAAATTTCAAAGAAACCATCCAGAAAGATTTCTCAACTTCGTGTGGTCTTCACTCCCTTATCGGTTCCAACCAGATAAGTGGTCTGCTACCACATTTTCACTACCTCTCTTATCTTTAATTTCCATATCAAATTCTTTAAGCGATAAAACCCAGCGAATTAATCTCAGTTTAGCCTCCTTTTTCATCATAAGATATCTGATTGTTGCATGGTCCGTATAGAGAGTCACCTTGGAGCCCAGTATGTACGGTCTGAAATTGTCACAATAATATACCACTACTAGCATCTCCTTTTCTATAGTTGTATAATTTTCTTTAGCTTCGTTCATTGTCTTACTTGAAAAATAAATAGGCCAGAAGATGTTCTCTAGCATTTGTCCCAAAATAACCCCAACTACAAAGTCGCTAGCATCGTACATTATCTCAAATGGTTTACTCCAATTTGGTGTAACAACAATAGGTGCTTCAATCATTTACTTTTTATCTCCTCAAATGTTGGCAAGCAAGCTTCATCAAAGCTAAATATTGCATCTTTTTCCAACAATACGTAGTGGTTTTTCAAATTTTGAGAAGTCTTGGCGAACTCCCTATAGAAAAAGCCCACATGTCCCAAGAACCGAGAACACCTTTGCACTATAGTCAGGAGTAAGGGTTTTTCGACGTTGTTACTTTTCTTGTCTACCAATGTTAGTGCATGAAACCTCATTCATGCTTTAAGTCTATTTTTAATGAATATGCCTGAGCTGTAGTTCTCCAATGTAAGGCAAAATTCTGGAATCTTCACCCAGATATGTGTTTTTCAGGAATATAACGAAAAATAAATAAAACAGCAAGAAAAGAAGCAAAAGGTGATCCAAAGTTTAAAGTCATGACATCAGGTGAAGAATGTTGCAACATCAAATCAAAGTCACTAATATCGTCAAGAATGTCACCACATCATATCGTGAGTAACCACACTAAAGCCCAGAGTTGCTACATCGACTGAAGCAAGAAGAACGCTCTCGTAGTCGCTTACATTCTTTCTTTTAGAGTCACACACCAAAATTAAAGTCACAACATCGAACAAGGTCGCATGCCGTGGGTCAGTTCATATTCAAAGTCACGACTCAACATCATACAGAGTCGCGACACAGAAATCCCGAGTTGCAACATCATAACAAGGACAAAACATTGAAGATACATTTCCAAAAAGTCGCACACCGTAGCAAAAGTCGACATCATAAATTAGATAATCTGTAATGTGAGTCGTGACACCAAAAGACAACAACAACATCAAGGGCAGCAATGCCGCGGACATCGCCAACTAAAAAGATTTTCGCTTTTCTAAATCCACACATTCGCTCCTTTCGTACCAATCATTTGGGGCCTATAAATAAAAGCTCCTAGGGTGGACTGCACAAACTCTTTGGAGGAACCAATCATTGGGCCCAATGTATTTTTATTTTTTATTTTTTAATGCCATCTTTTAGATTATAGTAATGGATCTTAGCTTAAATTTCGAGCTAGATTGTTGTAATTAGCCCTTATGCCCGAACTTTGAGTGGGAATCTCACAGGAGCATTTGATGTAATCCATTTTGTCTCGCTAATTACAAATTGTAATGAATTTGACTCACTAACTCAGTCATTATTGTTTGCGATCCGCTATGAAGGTCAAGCCCCTTGCAGCTGATCAAGGGTTTCTGCATCATTTTGTAGTAGATTTAATGAATGCTATGGGTTCGAGTATTGGCTCGATTTAAGTGATTTTTTCTTAAAAGAGTTATATTCTACATCGCATTATAACCAAAAGAGTCAGATATGTGCTCGATTCGTGCAACCTCTTCCGAAAGTAATACGAGGATCACCACTCGTATAAAGAGCAAGAACTCTAGGTATAATGAAGTTGATAGTTCCTTTAGAACTAATGCACTCTAAATATCACTACAATGAATCATGGGTGACGTTCTAACCTCTGACTTCAAGATTCCTTTCTAGGTGACAGCATAAATGTGTTCCTGAGGCATAAGGACAATCTAGTGATTAATGATTTATTATTCAGTAGTTCATCTCGCTATGGTGAATGTTTGTGCTCTTAGCTTCAAGAGGGTGATTATTCTACCTAAATCGTAGATTGAGGTGTCAATTTCATTAAATTAAAAGAAGTGCTTGTGTTATCCCATTCATAAAGTGCAGATTTCAATTCTCACGAGAAATGGTTTTGAAGTAGATGTTTAAGAAAAACAGCCAGATCTTAGAAAGATGATCAAATCCTAAAAGTAGCTATTTAGACCCATTGACCTGGTTTGTAGAACAAGGAAAAACTTAAAGAGGAAATATAGGTGTCAAGAGGTATTCCAAGGCTATACTACTATGCTCTTAGACAAATCCAAAATTCAAGTTAATGACTAGATTGTTATTGAACCTTGCAATTTGATGATCATAATACTGATCCATTCCTAGTGTTATTCCAACTCAGTGAAACCTCTAATCCATTTAGTTTACATTATCTTTTTCATTAAAGAAAATGTACAAAAATAATTTCATTCCATTTTACAGTTAATCCTAATCTTCTGCTGGGAGGTTCAAATAGTGATGATTCGAAAGTAAGATGGGGGTATCATCTTTAATTTTTCTCATCAATCCTTGTGGGTACGATATCCAGACTTCTAGAGTCCATTTTATTACTTGTATGACATGTGCACTTGCATTGATTTAGACCAAACTAAAATTCTGGGTTATATTATTTCATAAACAAACGAAACAATTATTAGTCAATGTTCATATCGCCGCCGAATTAAACGTGTTCTGCAGCAATGATTCCAACTGAACGTCAACTGGCAACTATCGCACGTCACGGGCGACGCGCTTCAAGACTGAATAGTCCTTGGTAGCAGTGTTAGAAATTTGGTTTTGATTATGGTCTCAACAAGTTTTTGGCGTAGTTGTCGAGGATTGAAGTAGAATTTTTATAGATCAATATTCCAGCCAAAAATAAAATTTCTAATTTGGACATTTTTATCTTTTGACCAAATTGTTTTAGAAAAATACAAAAAAATAGTTTTAACTAAAGAAGTTGATTCAATGCATGTCTTTCCATTGAGCTAATCAAGGTATAATCAAGTCTACCTAGTGGACATACTTGATTTTAGTGTGCTATAATTTCAGGTGATTCATACATGCATAGAAGAACATGAGCTTATTTATTGCCACTAGACTTTGAGTTAGAGAAGACAATCGGAAATCTGAAGAAAGAAAAATCAGTATCTAAAGCAAGCATGGTAGATCAAGGAGAGGTTAAGCAGAATCAAATCTTACTATACTCTGATGACCTTTTAGCGAAAGTGAAAGAACAATGCAGATTTCTGAAAGAATCAATGATATGCATAAAGAGTAATCAACAAGTGAGGCAAATCTCAGCCAGTAGATGCAAACAGTAAACTTTCAACTAAGTCTCCGTTTCCTTGATTACTTCTTCATGGTGTAAAAACATCGCTATTAGGCACCCAAGTGAAGTATCTAATGAACATTCAGGTATGTGATTTCCATGATGGCCAACACCGTGGAAGCTTAATAGAATCAATCCCGATGTGATTAAGTTGTAGCTATTTCCTTGTACAATGCTTAGAAGAGATACAAGCAACTGCTAAGAAGATGTTCAATGCATGGTATTGAGAACATGACTCAGATAGATATCTTCTACCATTCGATGAATTACACTTCGAAAGGAACTATGGATGTGGCCTCTAGAGGTGCATTCGGCGCAGGCAAGCTGAGGGAAGTTACCATCTTCTTAGAGAACCGCTTAAGACAACTATAAAGCATCATCTCCCATCTCTTCAGAGAGTGAATAGTGCTGGAAGGAGATGTGAGTAATTGAGTTGAACAAAATGTCAACCATAGAAGTTAAGCTAGATGTAATCATGAATAGGATGAATTACCAAGAAAGAAGAGGTCATTTCAGAATACAGTACAAGGGAATGTGTGGAAGAAGTCGAAAGCATAAAAGTATAGTCTAACAAGGACTTGCTCATGTTGTCCCAATCAAGTGGGATAGTGCTTAAGCAGCTAATGGGAATAGGAGAACCCACTACACCCCAACCTTGAGGAACCATGAGAACTTTTCTTATGGAATATAGCAAGGTCCCATTCCCATAGAGACTGAAGCAATCTAAGCTGGATGGTCAATATGCCAAATCTCTGAATATTTTCAAGAAGCTTGAGATCAACATTCCTTTTGTTGAAGCATTGGCTCAAATGCCACATTATGCAAAATTTATGAAGGACATTATCAACAAGAAGAGGAAGTTGGATGAAGGGGGAGTGTGAGTTTGTCTTCCAATTGTAATGTTATAATTTAGAAGAATCTACCTCAGAAAATGCAAGATCCAAGGAGGTTCACAATACCATGCACAATTGCGAACTATGAGTTTGGTAAAGCTTTATGTGATTATGGTGCAAGCATTAACTTGATGCCTTTGCTAGTAGTAGGAAGATTAAGTTTCGGTGCAGTTAACTCTCAATTCTCAATGTCCTCACAATATAGACAGTCAATGGGTTCATAACTCAAGGCATCTTGGAAGATAAAAAGTTTAGTCATGTAGGGAAAAAGTTCATTTTCCCGCTGATTTTCAGATTGACATAGAGAGCTTATAAAAAGGTAAAATTCCACTTATGCTTGGCAACACCTTCCTAGCAAAAAGCAAGCTCCCTGATAGATGTGAAGAAGGGGAGCTTTACCCATAGCTGGACACTGCAGAGTTCATTTAGAAATCTAATCAATGTCTAAAGCAACATGATATAAAACAATCAAAACAGTAGTAAATTCCATTTGGTTGTGTAAATTCGGGTTAGTAAAAGAGCAACATGATGATTATGCAGAATTGGTGGGAATCATTTCGGATGACTACATCTATTCCATTCTAATAATGACTTAAGAAGGTGAAAAGTCGATGATAAAAACCAGGTTCCGAGCTTCTTTCTGGAGCTCAGTGAGCACATAATCTTTCGAAGTGGTCAAGAAAAGTCCGCATAGTTATGCAGTTCTTAAGAGTGTGGTTATTTATAAAAGCTGGCAAAGCACTAAAGTACGATTCTCAGAAGAAAGGTCCGGGAAACTCCACTGAAGATGAAGCAACCGATTTGACCCAGAAAAGCAGCATAAGATGGTGGAAACTCTCATAAAACACTAGGAGGCTATTGCATGGTCATTAGAAGATTTGAAAGGGATCAACCCATCAGTTTGTATGCATAAAATCCTCATGGAAGAGAATGCAAGACTACCTCTCTTCTAGTTCCATCAAAGAAGGTCAATCCGCTTATGAAAGAAGAAGTAAAGAGTGAGTATTCCGGGGTATAGTTTTAATGTAGGCTGAGTATATGCAATATCATATAGCCCTTAGGTGAGCTCGGGAATGGGGTGATAGTTCCAAAGAAAGGTGGATCCACACGACCAGAAATGAGAAAATGATGAAGCTTTGATTCCTACTAGAACTGTGACTAGATGGAGTTTGTATTAGACTGGCGTGAGTCGACACGCCAATTTAAAGTGATCACTATCCTTTGCCATTCATTGATCAAATGTTGGACAAGTTAGTAGGACACTCTCACTATTGTTTTCTGGATGGATATTCTGGCTACAGTCAAATAGCCATAACACATGAGGACCAAGATAAGACCACATTCACATGCCCATATGGCACCTTTTCTTTTATAAGGATGTTATTTGAACTATATAATGCTCCTACAACTTTTCAGAGATGAATGATGTCCATCTTCTCAGATTTAGTAGAGGAGGTAATGGAAATTTTCATGGATGATTTCTCTATATATGGGTCAAGGTTTGAGAGCTACTTGGATAAATTGGAAACTGTACTTCAGAGTTGCAAGGATAAGAACCTGGCTTTAAACTAGAAGAAATTCCATTTTATGGTGACTGAAGGTATTGTCCTGTGGCATAAAATTTCTACAACAGACTTGGAAGTAGACCAAGCTAAGATTTCTATGATAAAAACTCAGATGCCACCAACTACAATGAAAGGAATAAGAAGTTTTCAGGGGCATGCAAGATTTTACATGGAGTTCATAGACTTTCCAAAATTGCAAGACCACCAATGAGTGTAAAACTCATCTATGTTTTGAGTTCATTTCACATGCTATTTTGAGGTATTTTTTATATCCATATTCATGTAAAACTCTGCTTATTTCCTCTAAACTTGGTTTTTCAGGATTTTTGATGGAAAGCAAGTGATTTAGTAAGAAAGATGCAACATAGTTCCAAAAAGAGAGTTAACCAGATGTCTCACTACGCGTCAGTGGGAAGATGAATTTTTATGTATCATTTGGAGCATCAAATGGCTCAAATCCACTCATGGTTGCATTCTACATTCAAATATCTTTCCAACAACACCTTACACGCCCAAATTTGAGTTAAAATGAAGAAGTTATGGCCCCAACAAATTGGAGAAGAAAAACAAGTTGTTGTGCACAAACTATGTCATGACAAAGCTAGCAACAAAGCCAAAAACTTTGTCACGACAAACCCAGGTTATGTCGCAAAAAAGCTAGAAGACAAACTTTGTCATGACAAATTTTTATTATGTTGCAACAAAGCTAAAGACAAGCCAAAGTTTTACTTTGTCGCGACAAAGTGCTTGACCTCCAAAATGCTGACTAAAAAATGCTGATGTCGTGACTCAAGTGTTGGAAAAAAAACCAGAGAAGCCCAAAAATTGATATTTTGGCCAATTTTCAAGCCGATTTTCACCCGAGGACTATATATATTCATTTTTTATTTTTTTAAGAAGAGATGAGGGGGAGGTGGGAGAAAACCTCTCAATAGGGTTTCTCTCTCTAAAAACCTTCTTTAGAACCTACCCATTTTTTTAGTTTTAGCTTAAGGTTTTGATTTTTAGTAGATCTTAGAGTAGTTTTAGAGCTTATTTTTATTTGTATTGAAGAGATTTCGGTGTTGTACATCAGAGATTCAAATTTCATTACTGTTCAGAAAAAGATTGAAACTCAAATCTAGATTTTTCTCTCACTCGCTGTCTCTTGATTTTTTTCTTCATTTTCTTACTTCTTGTTTGATTGGTGATGATTGGAATCAGTAATCGTTATTAAACAGCTTCCCCAGGGTGGGATTAATTGTTGAGAACATTCGATTTTCAGTTTTCATTTAATTTGTGAATTACGGTGATTTTATATAATTGGTACTATTCATATAATGAGTTGTTTGGAATATTAGTAGCTTATACCCAGAAAAGAGCTGTATATTTGCTCTTATTTCTAGGTGGCCCTCTGAGTGACATAGAGATGGAGATTCCTAAGAATAAAGAGCAGTAACTTGGGGCTATGTTAGACTAATATTAAGCAACTAATGAACTCTGAAAGATTACTTCGGTAGATCATTAATTTACTCATGGTGTGAGAATAGTTGGATGATGTATCATTTTATTTCATCAGAGGTTTCTCCTCAACCTAATGAAAGGATCTTGATCCCGTGTTAGCAGAGATCTAATCAAGGAGATAGAAAATTTTATTAGATTTGAAGGACGAGATACCAATTAGATTTGAGAAGGCTTGCATAATCTTGTCATAGGGACAAGGATTCTTCAGTCCTAAGAATTGGGTGTGAAATACTGAAAAGGAAAAATACCCAGATCTTAGAAAGAGGATTATATTCTACAAGTAACTTATTAGACTCAGTCTTTAAAAGGAACATGGATCTCTAATTAGTAAAATGTATGGTGTATGGAGAAATCCAAGCTATACTGCATTGTTCTTGGACAAATCCAGCCTTCAACTCATAAACGTTGCACTTTCAAGTAAATGCAAATTGATTGTTAAATGATTATCACCATCCCTAGTTCCTCTCTTCATACATTTTAGACTTTAGTAGTTGTTTGCTTGATAGATTTCAGAATTAGTTGATTAGTTTTAAACCAGTTTTTACTTTAGTTAAATTTATTTTAATTCTCATCATATTTGGTCACTTAGATAGTGAAGAGCCCTTGTACTCCGAGTGCTTAAATTCCAATTAGAGAGAACCTCCAATCCTCATGGAGTGCGATGTCAGGACTTTTGAGTCCATTTATTACTTAGCCTTGACTTGTGCACTTGTGGAAAGGGGATGAGTGTTGGTAATACTTTTCATTTCAGTTTTTGAGTACACTTACTTTCGTTTCAAATTAGTTTTTGAGTATTTACCACATTCACTCCCTTGACCATATTTTCATATATACATCATTTGGTCCTTACAACCACCGCGCAAATTACTGGAGAAAGATGCAAGGTTTGAGTTTGATGAAGCTTGCCAATCTGTATTTGAATAAATCAAAGCTCAATTGATCATAGCCCCAATTATGGCAACACCAGACTGGAGCAAGGATTTTGAAATCATGTGTGATGCTAGTGACTATGCTAGGGGAGCTGTTTTGGGACAAAGAAAAGAGAAGATATTTAAAGCAATCTATTATGCCAAAAAGACTTTCAATGAAGCTCAAGAAAATTATTCAACAACTGAAAAAGAAATGCTGGCAATGGTCTTTGCTTGTGAGAAGTTCAAGCCATACATATTAGGATCTCATGTCATCAGATACACTGATCATGGAATAATCAAATACCTGGTGGCAAAGAAGAATGCTAAGCCTAAACTCATCATATGGGTGCTATTGTTGCAAAATTTTGACATTGAGATCAGGGATAAAAAGGGCAGTGATAATGTGATAGCTGATCACTTATCCAAAATAGACAAGCCTACTGTAGATGAAAAAGGGACTAAAATATAAGAAAATTTCCTTGATGAGCAGCTATTCCAATTGACAACTCAAGTACCCTAGTATGCTGATCTTGTGAATACTTAGCTTGTGGAATTAGGCCACCAGTACTAACCTAACAGTAGAAGAGGAAGTTGAGAACATATGCCATATTCTATATATGGGATGATCCACTACTGTTTAGAAGAGGAGCATATCAAATTATCAGGAGATTTGTACCTGAGACTGAACAGGCTGAGATATTAGACAAATGTCATGCATCACCATATGAGGGGCACTTTGCAAGGGATAGGACAACTCACAAAATTTTCCAATCAGGATTCTATTGACCAACTCTATTTAGAGACAGTGTTGAATGGGTTAAGAATTATGATAGATGTTAGAGAATGGGAAATATAAACATAAGAAATGAGATGCCCTTGCAAGTGATCCTAGTGGTGCAAATATTTGATGTGTGGGGGATACACTTCATGGGACCTTTCCCACCTTCATTTGGAAATCTATACATCCGTGGATTATGTATCCAAATAGGTTGAAAGCCATAGCTTGTCAAAATGATCTGAACACGAGTTGTAGAGGTTTATTAATGTACATTTAGCATATATGGAGCCCTAAGGACCATCATCAATGATGAGGGAAGCTATTTTGCAAACAAACTATTTGGAAAACTCTTGAACAGATATGGAGTAAGACATGTTATGGGATTGGCTTATAACCCTCAGTTAAATGGGCAAGAAAAGATATCCAATAGGGAGATCAAGAACATACTGGAGAAAACAGTGAATACAAGCAGAAAAGACTGGTCAGTGAAGTTAGAATATGCATTGTGGGCCTATATGACTGCTTATAAGACTCCTATTGAAATGTCCCCATACAAGATTGTATTTGGAAATCCTTGTCATCTCCCTCTTGAACTTGAATATAAAACTATGTGGGCAATCAAGAAGCTTAACTGTGATTTCCAAGCTACTAAGGAAAAGAGATTACTTCAGCTAAATGAACTGTAAGAGTTGAGAAATGAAGCATATAAACAATGCGGGATCTACAAGAAAATTCTAAAAATGCATGATTAAAGAATTCTAGAGTAGAGTTCAAAGTAGAGCTAGTCTGTGTACAACTCCCGGGCTGAACTATTCCCAAGGAAACTTGAGTCTAGATGGAGTGGTCCATACACAGTAATTGCAGTCACAACTTTTGGAGCAATGACACTAAGAACAGATTCAGTTAATGAGTTTAAAGTGAATGGCCAAAGACTAAAAAATTATCGGAGAATTTTAAGTCGTTAGTCTTAGAGCGCAATTTTTGAACAATTCTTGAAAATAATATTACACATGGCAATGATAATCGACTAAGGACATTAAAGCGGCTTGACTATTGGAGGCAACTTGATTTTTGGTTTTTGTCAAAATTCGGTGCAAAATTCTTCAATATAAAGAAATGCTTGTCAAGAAGGACGAATTCAAATTTGAGCATCAAGGAAATCTATATGAGAATTTTCCAATTGCTTTCTTCTTTTAAATTTTATTTACTATTATTTCCTTTCATGTCTAGTTTATTTCTATGTGCTTGAATTTTGTTTGATTGATTGAAGTTCTTTTGATTTCTTGTAGTTTAGTTAGATTTAATCAGTTGAATCATTGTTAAAATTATGAGATGATTATCTATTTTTCAATTATAATGATTCGATGATAGCTTTAGGAAGTGAGTATGCTTGAATGAATAGGATTGAGAAAGCAAGTAGGAATCAAGAAGGTGAAAATGCCATCTAAAATTAAAGCGAAACCTTTTCAATGTCGCGACATTCTTTCTGAGTCACGACATCACATGTTCAATGTGTGACATTCTTCTTAGAGTTGAGACATTGATTGTATAGAGTGTGACGGTCTTCTCAAGAATCATGACATTCTTTACAAAGTCGCTGACATCGCATGTTCAATGTCATGACATTCTTCTCAAAGTTGAGACATCGATTCTACGAGTCAGAGCATTCTTCTCGAAGTCGCGACATCGATTCTACACGTGCAACATTCTCTAGAAGTTGGAACATAATGTTCTCAATGTCGCGACATTTTCTTTAGAGTCGCGACATCGCACCTAGGAGCATTCTCTTTATAAAGGGAACTTAGTTAAAATTTTCAAATCCAAACCAAATTCTTCAAAACCTCTAAGCCTAACTCCTTCCCTGAGTCACATTTTGAAACTACAGAAGAATGTCAAGCTCTACAACTCTCCCACTCTAGATGAGTCGTTGAGAACATTATGGAGAATGTGCAAGATGAAGTTAAGCAGCCCGAGAGACAAGGAAGTTGTTCCTGTGGAGAGAGTAGAGAAGAGGTCTAAGGATGGAAGGTAATGCGGGAGGAGTGGGGTGTTCACGACCAACAAGGGTGAAATCCCCTCGAAAAGCTCACCAAGAAAGGATTTATCAATTGAGGAGGGGGTTCAGGTGGTGTAACATTAGGGATGTGGGGGAGAAGACGATGTAACATCTAGATCTGGGCATAATAACTCTAGTCAAGGAATTTTATGCAAACCTAGGAGATAGGAAGAACTTGACGTGCTATGTCAGGGGGAGATGGGTGCTTTTTGGAGAAAAGGCCCTCTCCCAACTGTTCAAGCTTAAGGAAGGAGGAGACTGCTCAGAATTTGAGAAGCTCTAGAAGAATCCTCACTTCAAGGAGATTACCAAGGAGCTCACGGGTGGCCAAAGAGAATGGTAGAGGACGAGAACAATCTCCCATGCCTACATCAATAGAAGAGATCTCACAGAAGTAGGTAAAGTATGGTTTTACTTTATATATTCTATGTTGAAGCCCTCAATGCATGTCTCAACTATGAGAAAAGATCGGTACCATACTTTATGCACTAGTCAAGAACTATAAGGAGTTAATTTTAGGGACGATCATTGAAAGTCCAATTCTGGAATTTCACCAAAATATCACCACCCTTCGCCAGTCATGCTTCTATGCATCAAGGGGGGTGTGAATTTTAATGAAGAAGAAGATGAGAGGTGCCCTAAGACCCCACCTTTCACTCTTGTTAGAGTCCTCAAAGCTCTAGTGGTGAGTGAGGGGGGAGAGAGAAGACTGAAGCCTACCTAAAAAAGAAAGAGGGAAAAAATTTAAGAGCTCAGAGACCAAGTCCCTCTGATTTGCTTGATGAGGGACCAGGTAGTGAAAGGGAGTGGTTTTGAAATAGATTCAAAGTAGCCAGTGCTCTCCCCTGCTGTAAACAAGGAAATTCTAGCTTATACTAAGTTGAGGAGAGAAAGAAAATGAGTGGCACGAAGAAAGAGCTCAGGCGAAGATAGCGGCAACTCTCGAGGATTTGCTAGCTATGCCTTAAAAAGAATAAAGGAGGGGATCGAGGGAGGGATGAAAATAAGAAGAAGCTGAGATGGGATAACCACTTGGAAGATCAAATAAAGAAGAGAGAAAACATCTTAGTAGCAGCCCTCCAGTAGAGAGATGAAGAATTGAGAGAGGAGCTAGAAAATAGAGACAAGGCCTTGAGGGCTAAACTGAAGGAGAAATATAAGGTTTTTGTGAATGAACAACTCAAAAGGGATCAGGATTTACTGAAGATGTTGGAGAAAAGGGAGAAGGAGATGGAAAAGAACCTGCTGCAAAAGGCTAATGCCTTTGGGTATTTGTACAAGGCTCGCTAGAAAGAAATCAGGGAGAAAATTCAGAGGAGGGATGAAGAAATGGAAGCCTCCCTAAACTATAGTGAGAAACTATGGACAGAGAGCCTTGACATCTGCAACTTCAATATGAGAACTATGTACAATGTCGGAGATTTGAGTGCACTTTCGACTCCATTGGGAGAAGCGGGGAATGAGCTAATAAATATTAATGCAAGGATCTTTGGAAAGGGTTACAAACAAGCTTCGAGGAGATACAACGTTGAAAAGCTCTGAAGCTGTTTTTATTTTTTGCTCCGTCTTAGAAGCTGGATTATCACTTTGATCCAGTTAACCTTAAACCCTCCAAATCCCATCAAAAGAAAAAGAAATAAACTTAAATGTAACTCTCTTTTTCCTTGTAATTTAGTGCATTGTAATTGAAGGTATAAATAAAAATTCAGTTTATGAAATTTGTGCAAATTGTGTGTTGTGTTATATATTTATGCATATTTGTACAATTTCTTAATGATGAAGGCTATGAGTTTGCTTGTTTGGTTGAAATTGAATGATAAGAAGTCAGTTGCCAGTGCTACGATGATTTTTGAATTGAAATGAATTACTTAATTAAAATGAGCTCCTGAGTTGTATAACAACACAGTAATCTGTTTATGAACCAAATAAGAAAATCTGTAGATGAAATTGGGCAGAATAAGTACAACATAAGAGAAATTTGTGATGTCAATAACAAATAGGAGGAAATTTTAGATTCTAAAAGACTGATATTGATGATAATGTTAATCAGACTGATAATTCTATTTTGCTTGAACAGTACAATTCTAATGACTGACATCAGGCACATTGGTCATAAGTACCTTGAAAACTGATTATGCTTGGGTTATGAACACCTTATTGGATTTACCATAAGTTAGTCTCAAAAGGTCCTAGAACTTGTTATATTATTATTCAAGGAGAAATCCTAGGCATCACAACCAACAGGAAATTATTTAGGCCATCCTTTGACAAATTGAGCCTTTCATAGCCTACTCTGTGATATGCTTATATGCATATACCCTAGTACATTATTTGAGCCTAATTCCAATTTCATCATCAAAGCCACAAGAAAGAACCTTGGCCATTCTTTAAATTCTAACTATGTAGTAAAAAACCATGAGTTTGCCCAAATTGCAAGAAAAGTGCAGAAAAAGCAATCAAGATGACAAGTTTAGGGGAGTATATTTTGGAATGTGAAGAAGGAAAAGAACTAGTGATGTGGAAAGAAAATCAATTGAGTAAAGATGTATAAAAGAGGTGCACAGAGAGAAGGCGAGGAAGAGTGGAAAATATGCCACTTTCAAGGAGGAATGAGTTTTGCCTTGCGACCTTCCTTCCTTGAGCCATTAAGTTCTTATAGGTGTTCTATACTTAGCACCCTAATGCCAACTAGTATGGGAGTTACTAACCCAAAGCTTGCTAAGGGGAGGTAGAAAGCTGAAGAAGACAAAACATTGCACCATTCCTAAAACTATGAACAAAATGAAAGAAAGAACATAATTGGAGAAACTAAATTTGACACAAAAGTGGAGAAAGAAAAGCCATAGTGGAAAATATGCAGAAAGATGTACCCAACTAAATTTGGGTGTGCTTTTAAAGGTTGTTCTAAGTATAAAAGGGAGGATGAGCAGTTGAAGGCTAAATGATGAACAGTATGTGCACTCTGAGTGAACTCTAGCTTAAAATGACCAATTAACTACCCAATGCCCAAGCGAAACGATGCGACCTAAAGACTATTTCAGTCTAAGGGTTGTGTTATGCACTACATTAGTGGAGAATAATATGACTAACAAACCTATGGGACATTAGTCATAGAGACTGCATTATTTTACTATATATCTCATGAGCTACTGGCACCTGGAAATTATTCATAGGGAAGACCCGACACACACTCACATTAGAAACTGGCTGTAATTGTTTACAAATTATGAATTATCTACTATATTGAGTAATATGAATTGAAAATATTTAGGATTCATAAATTAAAGCTTAGTTGGAATTAATATCACAGTGAAGCATTTTACTAAAGCGGATTGCGATCACTGACTAAAAGATAATTAAAAATGTCATAAAAATAGAACATTGTTTAGGGGACAAAACAATGAGCAACTTTTTCTTTTGCTTTAGGGACAATCAACATTTTTAAGTATGGGAGAGTTTGATGAGAATGAAACTCATCTATTTTTAAGTCCATTTTTAATGAATATTTGAGGCTTAAAAGTTCAATTTAAGGCAAATTTATGGAATCTTCACCTTGATTTGTGTTTTTTGAGGATATACAACAAAAACAAATAAAACAACGAAAAGCAAAGGTAGTAAGAAGTTAAGAGTCGCGACATCGAGTAGAATGTCTACGACATCAAATCAAGAGAGTATGACATTGAGGCGAATAACCGGCGACATCATAATAAGTCTGTACTAAAAGTCTAAAGTCGACATCGACGAGGAAGGAAGCAAGCGAAGTTCAAAAGAATTGACACGAAAGTAGAGTCATGACATCGAACAAAGCACGGCAATGAAAACATATTTCCAGAGTCGCGACTCCAACAGTGACATCAGAACAAGGCTGCAACATTAAATATACAATTCTTGAGTCATGACATGACGCGCCAGTCGCGACACGAAAATAAGAATGCTGACCATCAGACTGATGACCAAAATCTGACGCGACACGAAAGGCGAGCGGCGACATCACCGCCTTGATGTGCGACATCGAGGCTCGACGCAGAGCATACTTTGGAAAAAGCTTCCTAAAAGTCGCGTGTTAGCCTCGTTTTCAAGGCTTAATCATTGGGGCCTATAAATAGAAGCTCTGAGGTGGAACCTTGTGAGACTCTTTGGAGGAACCAACTTCAAAATTTCTCAAAAAGCGTAAGAGTAGCGAAATAGTAGCTGAAGCTTTTGTGTGTGTGTGTGTGTATATATATATATATATGTTTTTTTTTTCTTTTTTTGATTTTACATCTTTTAGATTAGAGTAGTGGATCTGCAGAAATTTTGAGTTGAATCATTTATAAATCAAGAAAACTGTTATCATACGAACTTGAGTGGAATCTAGAGTTATTTTTGGAATCCATTTTATTCAATTTGATTCTGAGACTCAATGGGTTTGTTTGATCAACTAATCATTGTTGCTTGTGATCAATTATGAAGGTAGCTCCCTTTGGGAAGGGATTAGTGTTTTAGTTTATCATTTTTAGTATTTAAATAGATATTTGGCGGGTTTTTGAGTATTGGATTGATTTGGTGTGTTGTTCATAAAAGATGCATTCTAAGTATCGGTAAATTATAACCAACAACAAAGTTGTATCTATCTTTGTTGATTCTTGGATCCCTCTCACGGTGACACAAAGATGGACACCAGAAGACAAAGATGAAAACAGATTATGGGGTTGATACCTTTAGAACTAATGCACTCTAAATATCACTACGATGAATCATAGGTGATGTTCTAACCTTGGACTTCAAGGTTCTTTTCTGGGTGACAGCATAAATGTGTTCCCGAGGCATAAGGACCATCTGGTGATTAATCATTTTAATATTTAGAGAGTTCATCTCAATTTGTGAGAATGTTTGTGCTCTTGTAATATGGGAGTGATTATTACGATCAAGCTACGGATTGAGTGTCAATTAAGTGAAGGAAAAACATGTTATCTGTCTATGGAAGCCGAAGCAGGAACTTCGATCCGAGAAAATAGTTGTAAAATCTTGGTTTTATGAAAACAGCCAGATCTTAAAAAGATGATCAAATCCTAAAAGTAGCTATTTAGACCCATTGACTTGGTTTAGGAATATGGTGTTCAAAGAGTCCTTGGCAGTAGTGTTAGAAATCTGGTTTTGGTTATGGTCTCAACATCCACTTCCAACCCTTTTGAAGATATGAGGTGTCCAAGTACAATACCCTCTTGCACCATGAAATGACATTTCTCCCTGTTCAAAACTAGATTCTTTTCTTTATATCTTTGTAAAACTTCTTCAAGATTACTCAGGCAATCATCAAATGAACATCCATACACTGAAAATTCATCCATGAGGACTTCCGTGATATTTTCTATCAAATCTGAAAAATTGGCAGTCATACATTGCTGAAAAGTGGCAAGAGCATTGCATAACCCAAATGGAATTCTTTTGAAAGCAAACATCCCATATGGACATGTGAAAGGTTTCTTTTCTTGGTCTTCTGGATTCACCATAATTTGGTTGTATCTCGAATAGCCATCTAGGAAGCAATAGTGAGAATGTCCAACAAGTCGGTCTAGCATCTGATCCAAGAAGGATAGTAATCCTTCATTGTTTCCTTGTTGAACTTTCGATAATCAATCTGCAATACTCTCCACCACAGTAACTACTCACAGTGGATGTGACTCATCTGCGTGCGAACCCTGGGGAAAATCATCCCTCCTCTTTCAACAAAACTTGCATAGAATCACACAGGCGATCAGTGCATAAATAATCCGACTTACCATTCCCTTTAGCACTTCATTTTTCACGACTTCTTTCATTACGAGGTTTAATCGCCTTTGATGCTCAATGGATGGAACATGATCTTCTGCCATTAAAATTTTGTGCATGCATATGGAGGGATTAGTTCCCTTAATGTCCTCAATGAACTAAGAAAATTCTTCTGAATTCTTTTCCAGCATGCCTAATAGTTTCACTTCCATATCATTTTCCAATTGAGAAGACATAATCACCGGCTTTGTCTCATTCCATCCTAAAAACACGTATTTGAGACCCTTCAGTAATTCTTTCAACACTAATCCATCCAAAGTATTTTTCACTTCTTCCAAAACATATTCTTCCTTAATTACTTCAAGAGCAAGTATTGTTTCGATCAGTTATGGAGTGGCTGATAGGTCCTCACAATCTAATTCAACTATGGTGAGCGACTTTGTCAAGCATGCTTCAAGTGGACTACTTTTCCCAAAATCATATAGCAAATCACCTTGGGAAGGAATCAAGGTGTCAGTTCTCATGCAGCTTGCATTTGTATCACTCGGGAATTCTATGCTTTTATACAAGTTGAACTTCACTTGGTCTTCACCTACTCTTAGTGTTAATTCCCCGCTTTCACTCCAGTGTGCTTGACCCGATATGGCGAGAAAATGGTCTTCCCAAAATGATCGGTGCCTCCCTATCTTCCTCCATGTCTAGCACCACAAAGTCCATAGGAAAAATGAATTTATTGCCTTTAACTAAAACATCTTCGATAATGCACTTCAGAAAGATCATGCAAATCATCAGCCATTTGATGATAGAGTTGTAAAGTGTAATCTTACTAAATTCAACCTTTTAGCCACTGAGAATGGCATCAAATTTATGCTTGCCCTAAGATCACAAATTGCCTTGCTGAATGTGAGCTCCCCAATGATACAAGGGATAGTGAAACTACCTAGATCTTTTAGCTTTTCTAGGAGCTTCCATTGAATGATTGTCTTTGCGATTTTCGAGGAAAAATTCAATCGTATGCCTCACAGCTTTCAACGTCCTCATTATCTCTTTCATGAATTTCACATAGTTAGGCATTTGAGCCAATACGTTAGTATGAGATATTGATCTCAAGTTTCTTAAACATGTTTTGAGAATTAGTATTTGCTAAATCGACTTGGTTTTGAATCTTTAGGAAGGCGAAAGTTGAGTAAATGAAGAGGCTTATCGGGAAAAGTCATTCTTCCCGGGACAACTTCATCAGATTTTTGCTTCTTTCCCTTGTTGTTCAACTCAACTCCCGCTTTGTCAACCTCAGTTTCTATCTTTTCTTCAATTTCTAGATTTTTCTGCTTCACTTGCTTTTCAACTTTTTCACTCTTCTTGGGCTCATCTAGCTCTTTCCCACTTCTTAGTGTTACAACCATGAATTGCTTCAGATTTTTCTATGTGTCACTCGGAAGGATTTTGGAGGGTTTTCCTTCAAAGATTGTGCCAACTGTCCCATCTAAGTTTTCAAAGTTTTTAGAGATGCTCCATAACCAACTTGATTTGTCTCCATGTTTTTCATGCATGTGCCAATATTAGATTGATTATGCTCTAGATTTTTCATGCAAGTACCCATGGTATTTTGAATACTTTTCGTGTTCTTCATTACATTTCGCATCACAGATTGACTAATTTCCAGCTGAGTGATTCTTGTGTCGGTAGACTTCCTCGTATCATTAATCATTAGAAAGAGCTCATTGAATCTCGACTGCCTTGTGTTGCCTTAATAATTGAGCTCAAAGCTCCTTGGTTCTGAAAACCTAGGGGTGCCATGCTATTGCTTAACCGGTGTGGCTCATGGGGAACTATGGCTTGATTGTTATAAGAGAAGTTTTCATGGTTTCTCAACCCTGTATGATAATGAGAGGGTAAGTTGTTGTTGGCCGGAATGTGTAACTTCTATTATTCACATAATTTGCATCCTCAATTTGAAGCGGATGATTATCCATAAGAGCACCTTGTGCTTACATATATGTGATTTCCCCAATAGTCGACTCCCTTGGAGCTTGTTGGTTCAGTCTAGCCATCAAAGCATCGAATTTTTCTTCCAATGAAGACACCTTATCAACTTCAATTACTCCACCTTGTCTTCTTGCATTATTTCTTTCTGAATGCGCTTGATAGTTGTTCTTTTCCAACTCCTCAAATAGTTGATTGGCCTCCCTTGCAGTTTTAGTTGTAATTGAACCTCCGCACACCGCATCAACCAATGCTCTCATGGAATAATTCAAACCATTGTTAAAAGTATGTACTTGGGAACTTAGCTTGTACCCATGTTGTGGACATTTTCTAAAAAATTCTTGAAATCTATCCCAAGCTTCATATAAAGTCTCTTGGTCACCTTGTCTAAACTGTGTGATTTCAGCTCAGAGTTGTGAGGTGAGTTAGGGTGGAAATAATTTTGTCAAAAAGACTTTCACTAGCTCCCCCATCTATTTATAGAACCCGACATCAAGTTATGGAACTAGCTCCTTGCTTTATCCCTTAAAGAGAATGGAAACGGCTTCAACTTTATCACGTCATGATCTACCCTATTCATCTTGATCGTGCAACACAACTCCAGAAAGTTTAAAATATGACCATTGGGATCCTCATAAAGACTCGCCCCAAATTCCTGCTGCTAAACCATTGGAATTAATTAAGGTTTTAGCTCAAAATTATTTGCATCACTAGGTTGGTGCCTAATCCCTAAAAAATTTCCATTCAACGATGGTCTCCAACAATCTCCCAAAGTTGGTTCTCGCCTTTTAGGTATTTCATTCTGGTCTGAATGGCCTTTACTATATCAATCAGTATTATGTTCTCCGTTTCAAATATTCTTGGTCTTAAATAATTTCCTAATTTACTGCCATAAGTTCTTTTCAATTTATGAATCAAACGGTAATAATCCAAATGTAGATCTTCTAAGCATAAAATTTGGTACCTGAAATCAGAAAACAACTCTAGAAAAAAAAAACAAGATAAACAAACTGAATACAAAATAAAAACTAAAAAGGAAAATAAAGGAAATAAAATAAAATTCCTAGACAAAAATATTTATGCCTAAATTAGCAAATATCCCTTTTTCTGGAATATTAATCTATTCCACTTAAACCGTTGCTTCCCTGGCAATGGCGCCAAAAACTTAAATGTCGAACCCACAGGGAATATGGCTTAAGTGGGGATTAAGTACCTCGGCTACTCGAGAGTTTTACTATTTAAGCGAAATAAACAATTGTGATTAATTGTTAACTAAAATTAAACTAAGTTAGATTAGAAATCTACTCTAAAAAATTAGCAAATGATTGGATTAAGTTGTAAGAAAAACTTTAAGGAATAACACTAGGGTCAATTGTCTCCATTGGTGCATTTATGACTTATATTCATTAAGTGCAATGAAGTGAAAATACTCTTGTGCTTACCCAAGGAACTCTGTATGAGGTTTATTCTTTCGAGTCTCTCCTCAATTTCTCCTGCAGATCCCTATTCTCCTTTAATTCTCCGTTAACAATGATACTTGTTGGGTGAAGTAGATCTAATGATTCATGGGTTTCTAATTATCTATTAAATTATCAAGTTGTATAAATTGATACCTCTGAGTCCATAGTGCATCACATAAGGTTAAATGATGTCCCTCCTAATAAAATCCATCTAGTACTAGGCATTCCTAATTTTCTAGACTTCTTTGATTAAGTTAAATTGATTTTATCAATTAGAAGATATTAGGGAATGAACATCAAGTCCCAAGGGTATATTTCCAACTGTCACTTTGAAAACCCTTTGAGCTCTAGTTCTCAATCTCACTACATAGCAAGCAACAATTGAATAAAAACCTAGGAATTCATAAAACCTCAACACAAGATTATATTCACAAAATCAAGACAACATATAAACCAAACCAGCGTCGACAACCAACCCTAGGAGGATCTAGCCACTCAGCAACCTCGAAAACCGGCAAAATCATGTTTATAAACATATCTTTTGAAATATTAAAATAGAGAGGAGTTTAGGGATTAAGAAACAATTATGAGGTAAAAGTCCTCCAAAACCCTACTCCACCACTACAAGAAGTCCTCTAGCAACTAGATCTTGCAAACAGCTCCAACAAGCTAAAAATCTAAGAAAATATACAAACCTAAGTGCGACTTAGAAGAACCTTAGAAAATGGGAAATGTTCTAGCTTCTAAAATCCTCTCAAACTGCCTTTGAAGTGTTACAAATATGGTATTTATATCATATGGAAGATGGACCCAAAATGGAGTTGAGAATGGGGCCATTTTTGTCCTAACTCGACATTCTTCGCCTTGGCGAACTGCCCTTCACCTTGGCGAAGAGATGTGTTAACAATCTAGTCAAATTGTCCTTCTCCTTGGTGAATGTCATCGTCGTGGCGAAGGTAGCTTCACCTTGGTTAACACGAGGGATCTTGTATGTCATAGCCTTCTTCTTCGCCTCAACGACAGATCTCCTTCGCAGTTGTGAACCCTTTCGACTTAGCGAGCCAAGAGGCTTCATGCGCAAACTTTGGCCAGCGGCCCGGTAGCTTCCTCTCTGTAATATTTAGCCCATTTCGCTGCGAAGGTGATCCTCGCCTTAGCAAGCGGTGCCTTAGGCGAGTTCTTCCCTCTTGTCTTTATCCTCTTTCTTTACTTGATTTACTTCAATGCACCTTAAAACTCACCTGAATGAGGATTAGTGTAATATTTACGAATAAGGGTGTGAATCTAGCATTTAGTTACATAAACACATGAGAAACATGTTGTAAATGTTAATACGATTCACTCCTATCAGTGTGCCAGAGGCCCTTCTGTAAGTTGCTACTCATCACTGGTTCACACTTCTATGTGACAAGGGTTCCTTTGCTTCACTTCTCCAGCGAAAGTCATTCTTGATGCATACAACCTCATTTTTTATGCCTTTCATCTCATTGTCATCCTTAACCATCCAAATGCTTACCTGATAAAAAACAATATGGGTTATCAGAGCACTTATTCTACTGATCCAACACTCTAAAAACTAGCAGTGGGGATAAAATGAGTATAAAGTATACTCATCACCCCCGAGCTTAAATCTTTGCTTATCCTAAACATAGAGACAGTTCTAAAACACTTAAGCAAGCCAGAACAAATGAAATGAGCATGGTGACTAGGAGCGAAGAAACCTGATGAACACAAGTTTTTTTTCCACGTACCTGATGATCGATAATGGAATCTTCAAGCATTTGAAATCTTTAAAGAACAAGGCAAAAACTAGCATGGAGAAACTAGCAAGCCATCCCTAAGTCCTCAATGACCTTTCCTATGGTATCTTTATGAAAGATTCCTAATTAGATCTCGAACATATAGCCAGGTTCTAACACCCCCAAACTTAAACTCAATTCACATTTTTGAAGGAAGTTAACTAAGAAAGGATAAGAATGCATCCATTTATTCAATCGTAACAAGCCTAAAGTAGGATTCAATGCTAAGGAGTTCTAGGAGAGTATCCCTATAGCGGTGATCTATTGGCGACTCCCCACCAGTTGGTTAAGGGCACCAGGCATTCAATTCCCTTCAAATTTCACCCTGAACATTCAACTAGAAAAGCGAAGCTCCTACTTGTGAGTAAACTCACTTATTTGATTTTTTTTTTCACATTTTTATTTTCTATTTTTTTTCTCTTTTCCTTTTGTTTTTTCATTTTTTTTCTTTGTTAGGGCTCATTGGGAATCCTCTTTTGAAATGTGCCTCATCCTTTCATCACCAAAGTCTCTCGAGAAAATTCAACTTCAAAAAGAGATCCCGGAAATAAGGTATATACATGAGATCTAGTTTGTGTGTGTATGCATGAAAGATCTACTAACAAATAGCTTCTTGAAAAACAAGGGGGAAACAAGCTAGTCATGCACTATGTTCCAAGTCAACCTAACACCTAAGTATGTCAAGAATTTGCCTTAACCTTTTCAATTCCAAGCTAAGCATTCAAGTGATCCCCCAATAGCAAACAAGGCACCAAACTCACTCATATGACACAAAGACAACACACTCATGCATAAACAAAGCGTAAAGGCAAGCAAACACACTAAAGCATGTAAACAATAGATAAATCCTCCCCGCACACATAGTATGAGCATTGTCTTCAATGTGAACAATAATCATGATAGTAAAAGGGGTTAAGAGACTTCCTTGAGTGTGATCATGGCTAATCATCAGCTTGAGGCTATGATGGATGATGGAAATTCTTGTCATCTTTTCCTCACATGCTTTTGATTCACCTGCACACAATCAAAACACTAAAACACAAAATAATAAAAATGAACAACAATTTAATCAAATAAAATAACTATTAATTTATTAAACCAATGCATAAATGGAAACAGGGTTTTTGAAAAGTGCTCATTTGAGATCTAAACCAGCTCTACCGGCTATGGATTGGTTAGAAGTGATTGCCACTCTTATCATGCCAACAGAACGATAATTATGCTTAAATAGCAACTTGAGCATAGTCTTCCAAGTACTTCCTTAGGGCATTTTTTTTCTTCTTTTCTCACAATGTTTGCTCTTTCATTTTCCTTATTCAATTGAAAGATGAACTCATCCACCTTTGAAATGGGAGTCATTTCCGCACTTTGCAACTCCTCTTACACATCTCCCCAAGGAGTCATCTCCGGAACAGTCTCTACAGCTTCTTCTCTCATTTCATTTAGTTCCGGAGAAGTAGACTCATCTACTACTAATTCATCTAGCTCGTTGGCATCAACCTCTTCAACTTCCTCTGCTTCTTGTGGCTCTTCAATTTCTCCCTCACTTCAAAAGGTGATATCCTTTGTGCGCTCCATCTCTTCTTTTTCTGGGTTCACCTCAAGAGTGTTAGGCAAACTCATGTGTTGTTCTGCGGAAAGTATCTCAACCATTTGCCTCAGTTGAATCTCCGAGCTCTTGAGTTTCTAACTGAATTTGAAGAATTTCCCTTTTTCCATTCATGAATTGAGCCTGGAAATTGGCAAATTCAAGTTAAGAATTAGCCAATTCATTCATGCCTTCTTCTGGAGAAGAATTTTGAACTTGTAGAGGTTGACTTATCTTAGCTTGAGAATTTTCCATTTCAACCCTTAAACTTGCATATTCAACTTGAGATCTGTGACTCGGCTATGGCTTCTTCTAGGAGGATTGAATTTGTGGAGGTTGACTTATCTCAATGGTGCCCATTTTAGCCATTAAGCTTGCATATTCGACGAGATCTGGCCCGACTCAACCATGGCTTCTTCTAAACATGTATTGTGCTCTTGTGGAGGTTAGAGCGCATTTGGAAACTGTTTCCCATGAGGTTGAGGGTGATGTTACTAGCCGGGTATGTGTGTTCAGTAGGGTTATCCCCAGGCCCGAACTTGCTCCGTGGACATGTACGAGTTCCAAACCGCAGGCTTGACCACTCTCGTGTTGACTATAAGCTAGTTTTTTTAGTTAGGAAAGCCCATTCAGTAGATAATTCCATGAAAGGGTCCATTATGAATTAATTCCTACAAAACAAAAACAAAAATCCAAAGTAAAATAGAAAATGAAAATATAAAAAAAACTAACTATATCCAAAGTAGTGTCAAGCTATTTCAAATCAATATTAATAGAAGCACCAATCCCCGACAACGGTGCCAAAAACTTGATAGGCACGAAACATGTATGAAATTATAAGTTGCCTATGTGTGCAAGTACACGCTTCATGTTTAAGTAATAAAGAGTAATTAGAGTATCGTTCCCACGAGGATTGGTCTACTAAATGCCACAGAAGTAAAACCTAGGTATTTCATATAGATTGATTACATGATATCTACTATGTCCCTGCCGATTCCTCATCTCTTGATCTTATATCAAAAGCTAGAACAAGCAAATGGTGATCGAGCATTCCTGATTGATAAATGTAAGGAGGATATTCCAAAAGCAATATAAACTCCATCAAATATTAGAGATAACATAATCCATCGTTTTTAGCATCGGTTACATCAAAACCCTAGAATATGAATTAAAACATCTTGAGAGAGTAAAAGGAAAAAAAAAAATGGAAAAGAGAAAACTCGAGTTGCAGATGGGTTGTCGTCGTCTTCACGATCTCTTCCTCGAGAGAGCTAAGCACTCCAAGCATCGTCTCAATCCTAGGATTCTCATAGGAGCCACAGGGTGTCTCCACCACCAAAGAACCCATATCTTCAATAATCTCTCATTTAATAGCCTCCTTCTTTGTCTTAAAATGATCCACAGTTTTTATCTAAGATTTCTTTCTATCGCCTCCTTGATTCTTCTTCGCAAGCTAGGGCTTCCCTTTTATCTAATGTGTGATAAGCTACATGGATGACCTCGGAGATGCCAAGGTGTAAAGAATAGCGCCTAGGCATGAGATTGAGCCTAGGATAACGCCAAGGCATGAGATTAAGCTCAAGTTGGCACCTTGGCGTGAGATTAGGCCTGAAATGACGCCAAGGCATCAAATTGTATATGGGTTGGCGCCATAGCGCCAAATTGGAGCCTAGTTGGTGCTTTGGCACTAGATTAGATCCTAGTTGGCACCTTGGTGCCAGATTGGGCCCTAGTTGGCACTTTGGCGCTAGTTCGAGCCTTGGTTAGCGCCTTGGCACCGGTTTTAGGGCTGCGAGTGCCTGCTTTTAGTCTTCTTATGGTGCTAGGCGCAGTTTTGACTTCATGTGGCATGGGCATCTTTAGAGGCCCTTGTGAAAAGCTGTTACTCATCACTGGTTCATGCCTCTACGTGGTAGGGGCTCATTCTTTTCTTCACTTCTCACATTCTGAGTGCATCTGACCTCATTTTTTTATGTCTTTGACTCATTCACCGTCCTTAACCATCAAATGCTTGCACGATCCAAAAACAAATTAAACACAAACATCGAACACATATTTATATGATAAATGCTCTAAAGCCCGCCAAAATGAGTATAAGTAGCATATCCTTCCTCATTCTTTTGAAACAAGCAATGAATGAATCTTTGATTCCCTCACACTTTGGAGTTACCTTGATAGTTACGCTGTGCAAATCTACGGCTTCGACTCTAAAGTGTATTTGGAATTATCTCTGTTCTTGCTTGACTCGTAATATAATTCATTGGCAATGTTGCATATCAAGTAAAATCACCTCCTGTTAATGAGTGAGAAAATAACCTAAGTTTGAAGTAGAGAAATTCTCATAGTTGGCCAATTCCCATCACTACACTATGAAACTAGCCACATGCTCCAAGGTGGATTGTCCAGCTTCTCCAAAGAATAAAGAGAATTCATGAATTCTATACCCCCTTGGGTAACGATTCTCTCTGTCTATTGCCTTTATGTATGGCTTGTAGAATTATGGATGGCGGTTGTCTAGGCTTGCTGAAAGTGGTTTCGGCTCTTAGGCCTCCTCAGTTGGTGCCTGCAAGTCCGAGTGGTGGAGTTGGTACGCATAAAGGCTAGGGAATTTGATTACTATTAGTACCTACCCTAGGGTGGTTGAATAGTGCCCTTCATGCCTCGACAAAGGAAGTGGTTCATTATAAACTAAGTTTAAATGCAGGATTGGTGTTAATCAAATAATCTTTGAGGAGCCATTGTTTAGCAATATTCGAGCGTTTGCATTCACGCTGTTGAAGTTCATGCTCTCTCTGGGGAGGAGGAAGACCATTTATTTTCAACTGTATGAGTAAGCGGTGAGATCTTGGGTTGCACCTACCCCACTCCCCTCGGGCTCATCATATAGTTGTCTTATAGGTCAAGAAGCAACTTCATGTCTCTATTATCCAGCCTTTAAGACATTCCCTTGTGACTAAGATTGTTGCTTTCGCTCTTCCACAATGGCCTTAGCCTGCTCGGTTGTTGTTTTGACATGTTTTTCTATCACAGCCTGGGCTTGATTAACCATGTCTTTAGTTTTTTCAGCCACAATATTGACTTGGTCAGTTAGAGCCTTAGTTTGTGTGGTCATTCTTTCTTTAAGACGTTGTGTGGTCATCAAGGTTCAATTCTTCAACTCTTCAATCAACTCCTAAAATTTCTCAATAGCATTAGGGAAATGAATAGGTACCTTTACATCACCTATGTCTCCTTCTTGCCAAGTTTAGTTGTCTGATGCATATTCCTTTTGGAGAAAATTTCCTGCATTTTTCTCCAATTGTTCCACTATGGTTGGAACTAGTCCCTTCTGTGCTACTTCTACAACATTAGATCTTGAGTCTTGAGACTCTAAAACGATTTTACTTCTAAACTTTGGTGGCATCTTCAACAAAGATAAGTCCAATCGGGCATGCCAAAAATATGTTGTGATGATTTTGTGATTTTCACACAAACATACAAAGTAAAAGCATGTGGTTGCAGGCATGCCAAGAAATTAAAGTGTTTCCAAACTGAGAGTCATGTGCTAAAATCAAACTACTTAATCAAACAAAAAGAGTTCCCTAGTTCCCTTGACAGTTCCCCATAATCCAAGTAGATAATCCATAAAAATGTAAAGATTACAGGAATGAAAGCTAGAAAAAAAAATGCTAAATTGCATTAGGAATGAATGAAACGAACAATGGTGAAGAATTGAAAGAAACTTGGCTAGAACTTGAAAATCGAATGCTAGAATATATAAAAATTAGAAAAACTATACTAGAGCTTTGGAAATAGAATATTGGCAATCGACAAAAGCTAATTAAGCTAAGAAATGATGAAGTATATTCTTTGCTTGCTAAGTTAATAGACTAATTGTTGTTGGTTTGATTTGTTGATTGTTGATTGGTTTGTTGATTGTTGATCGTTTTGTTTCTAAGAGAGCTCTCATCCTTTTATAGACGTTCTTGGATAACTACCCAAGTCTCCATTTTCTCCACTCTTCCACTTCCTCAAGTAATTGCCCACGTCTTCCATTAGAGAAGCTTGTTTCTCAAGTAATTATCCATGTCCCATTAGGGAGGCTTGTTGATATTTGAGAAAAAGTCTCGTTTGACTTCTAAAATTTTTTTAAATTTTCAAAAATACCCCTGAACTTTTATATGGGCTTAATCAAATGGATCTGAGCTTAGACCTATCCCAATACTAGATTAGGAAAAATTTTAATTTGGGTACAAATAGTATATTCAAGTGAAAATCACAAAACCACAATAGATTGCAATAAGATATTGAGTTCAGTTAGCCCATGACAACGTATAATTATAGACAAGGCTAACGTTTTTGCTAGTT
The DNA here is from genome assembly GCA_016808115.1 of Tetrastigma voinierianum. Lineage (NCBI taxonomy): Eukaryota > Viridiplantae > Streptophyta > Magnoliopsida > Vitales > Vitaceae > Tetrastigma > Tetrastigma voinierianum. Next base: position 98,489 of record JAEQBH010001009.1, read on the forward strand.
TTTTTCGAAGGAAACGTTTTTGTTAGTTAGTGTATATGTATATAGAAAAACAAATAGTATAAAGAGTACCATTTTTAATTGATAAAAAATAGTAAAAAGCAAAATCACTTTTCATTCAAACGATTGGTCTAACAAAAGGTGATAAATTAAAAAAATAAAATAAGTCTTAAAGACAAGTTGCTTTCAAGATTTAATAAAATAAAGAAATTGTTGAGAAAATAGTTTTTTTCAAATTACTATTGGTCACTATTCACATGAATAGCACCTCGAATGTGAATAGTAACTGTGCAACTAAATAACCTGAAACGAATCTTGGTTTGCAAAATATGATAACTTGATAGTTGGTGGTGGCAGAGGGACAAATAAAAGAAACAAATAACACCATAAATTTACAAGGTTACAAATTTTACCTACATCCTTGGACACTCAAATCACTTTCGTATCAAAAGGATAAGAAAGTACAAATTTAGGGTGACCCACAAATTAGAATATTACTTCCTCAAATACACCTCTAAATGGGATTAACTGATCGACACCAGATTCAGGGACACACAAAAAAAACCCTGCAATGCCTTAAAACTCTTATCAAAGAAGAGCTCTCATTTATGGGATAATTCACTTAGAGGCTGGAAGGCTTATTGGAAATTTGGGACCCTTGATAATGAGTAAATGGGTGACAGGTGCCAAATGGGTGTATGAAATGATGTAAAAATATAAGTTGTTTGCGCAACTATAGCGCCATTTTTATGTAGTATAATGGCTAGTCTAGTGTCATCCCACAAGGAGAAGTGTGTTGATTATTGAATTAACGCCTTAAATATTATCTAGACCTAGAATTGTAACGAATCCTGATTAAACTAATCCTAAATTGTTTACTAAACCAATTAATTAAAACTAAGGTTTTGCTTTCACCTGCCATACTCAATGGATTGCAACCTAGATAGATTATTCATTCAATATACTAATAAACTCATGCTAGCGAATTGACCGTGCCTACAGGATATTCTCTCTCGAGCACTAGCTGCCTATCTCACCAATAGGGTGTATTGCATCTCTGTCTTAACCCTGGACTCTAAAACGTGCCAATGTTGTGCAAGCACTAATTGCCACTTGGAACCCGGGGATATCTCATTCGCAATTGACCAAGTGTTGCTCTCTATATCCTTGGGGTCGTATCTCCTTGATCTCCACAGCTCAGGAAGAAAAACATACCAATGTTGGCCGGACACCACCATGTGAAGAAGGTTTAGAAATAGAGCAAGTCAAGATGAAATAAATATATGTATACTTAATGAAAACAAAATTAACAATCAATCCATTCGACGTAGAAAAGTTTTACGTCAGAAAACCACAAAGCAAGAACCAGAACATAATGTAAATTGGTACAGCCATAAAAGTCAAACTCATCAAATATTCAGAGAATGGAATAATGAAAACTAAGGTGCACATGATACCTCGATCCAAGCACTTTATCATCTCTTTCCTCCGATCGTTAACCTCTGTGCTCTCGAAACCTTGTCTACCGCCTTCGACGAACTGTCCTTTCTAGTTGTGTCCAAAGTATTCTTGTTATATCCTCTCTTGGAGTTCTGCCCAGATTCACACGTAATGGGTTGGGAAGCATATAAGTCACGTTCTGTGTCGAGTGTTACATTCATAGTAGTATTAGCTGTGCAAAACATCTTCATATAAGCGAGTAACCATTGACATGTCAAAACCTCATCTGCAGTCGTTCTGTTGAGGCTGCAATGACTATAACAATTTGACATCTTTCTTTCTCCTACGAACACCATTCTGTGGGCTCCTCCCACATAAATAGTTTACTTCTTTGCTTCAGCGAGCTATGTGTCCGCCTTAGCAAGCATCTATAAAAGCAAAAGTTCACTTCTTATTGTGGACTTTCCCTCTTTTACATCTCTTAAACATACTTGCAACAAAGGAAGAAAACACATGTGATATGCTCAGAATATTCTTGAACAATGAAAGTTTCTAAATGTAGAAAAGCATTATAAAAATCATAGTACTTTGTAGCTCACATCACTTCTGACTTGGGCTTTTGCTTGTCCCCTGACAGAAAATACATGTGATGAAATTACATCGTTGGCGAACAAAATGAGCCAATTTTGCATACTACAAGCGAATTGATAGGACTAGCATTTCTTTTTAAGCAATATTATTAGAGTCTAATTCACAAGTCTCATGCATTTTGGTCACTTTAAGACTTCTAGGATCCAAGCAACATGGTGAATAGAGCTATTCAAAATGTCACGATCTCAATTGATCCTTTCCGCAAAATTAAGTGAATGTATAATTTAGGCCCCTCACATACATAGGCACCAACTTCACCATACATTGTACCTCTTTGTCCCTTTTACTTCTTATACATGCTAGGCTTTGTGTTTGTCTTTTCTCTCTGTAGAGCAGTTGTAGGATGCAATGCTGAGACATTTAGTGTGGTGTCCCAATAGCGGGGATCCATTGGTGACTCCCCTCCAGTTGGTTAAGGGCAGCAGGCATTCAAGTCCCTTCAAACTTCACCCCAAACATCACCTTAAAGGCCAAAACACCTACATTGAGTTTAATCCCATCTCTTATCCCTTATAGCGAGCAGTGAAGTCAACGACTCCGGGTCAGTTGGCTTAGGGCATTAGGCTTTGATAGACCCCTCAGACTGTGCTCGGGATTTCGACTGGGTTAACCTCTTATGTTCATTTATCTCACACTCTTTTCTTTTCAAGTTAAGGCTCTATGGAAATCCTCTTTTCTAGGTGTCTCAACTCTGTACGAGGAGTGAAGGATTACTTTATTTTTTTCGGTGGAGTGTTGGTAATCTAAGACATATAGGAGGGCCCTAGTGTGTATGTTCGAATGGGTTCCTATGGGAAATGGTTCATTGAAAGATCTGAAGCTTCATAAGCTCGATCTTCCATAGTTTAGCAAGTATTGTAAACCCATGGAAACCCAAATACAGGATCTCATTTAACTTTGTTAACCTCATTATTTTGCTATAGTCCTATCAATGGCTTGGTTCTTTTGGTCTGAACTCTCATTCTAGTTCTTGGTGGCCATCAGTTATGTTTTCTTTTTTTCTTTTTAAATAAATAACAACCCTTATTTGCTACCACACAACCTAGTCTAGTTCCTCCATATCACAATCATGGTAATCAAGTTAGGTATAGCCCAATAAAAAAGACATTGCCATTGAAATGCAAATTACTACTCACAGAACTAAAGCAACCGCCAAGAATAAGTGAAGTAATTAAAACCTCAGGAGTCATACCTATGATGATGAATAAAATAACTGAATTAACCAAAGAGAAAACAAACTAAAGTAAACCTAAAACAACCTAAACAACTCATAACTTACTGATGAAAATATTTCAAATTTTACCCCTCCCCCCAACCTAAACCAAGCATTGTCATCAATGATATGACAAGTGTAAAATTGCTGTAGTAAAGGCAAGGCTGATTCCTGCAAGCGATCAATCTTGACCGCCTTATCGCTAGGGTGGCGGGTAGAGGCGATGGTATGATTAGGGCTCTCTGCATGCGGGCATTTTCTCTCATCATTGGTGGTGGAGCGATTACCTCTATCCCTGCACTTAGAAGGGATGAGCAATGATCTGTAGGATCCCTCGGACTAGCGACACTTTCCTACAGCATGTCACCTTTATGAACCAAAAATTTGGATGTTGTTGGCTAAGCGATCTCATACATATTCTTATGACATTCATCTTACTTGTCCATTCTTTTATTTATCGCCTGGTGGTGATGGTAGAGGAAGTCACTAACATTTTGGATTAGTAGCCTGCTCTGATGCCCTAATGGCGGCATCTCATCACTCTTCTTCTCTTCTATTTCAGCTACTGCTTCCTCTTCTTTTTCTTCTTCCTTTGGTTCTTCTCCTCCTTCTTCATCTTAGACTTCCTTCCCTAAATCATAGTCTAGCATAACCCTAGGCGTTTGTCTTCTCATTGACTTCCTTAGCTTGGTTTTCAGACTCTTGAAAGAAAAAGGCATAGGATGTGGTGTCTTTTCTTCTTTTCTTCAATGGAGTGCCAAGCTCGGTGGCATAGCTTGTGATTAAGAATGGGAATCCCTGGGTTGTGTTTGTCGCCCTTCCATTCCATTCGAGAATATCCTCATTGATAACCCTTCGATGTCAAAGGATACCATTACTTGATAGCATATACATAAAACACCTTCTCCTTGTAACTTAGAGGCATTAGTTGGGTTCTGACACTGGAGATACAAAGTATAGCAAATCTTGTGGGTAGTGTAAGAAGTAGAAGGAACCAAGTGGGCTCACCCTTCCTTATTGTGTTCCATGTGGCAGGATTTTGTCTATCAAATTTTACAAATCTCATCTGGTTGATATTTTCTCTCGAGGCTCAGGTGAGACTCATCCAACCCTCCTAGGGCATAAAAGTTGTTGATGTTTTCTGGACTGAAATGCACTCATTTTCCCCTCACCTAACAAGTTTTTGGTGCCATTTTCAGGGATCGAAATAGAGTTTAAAGATCAATAATCCAACCAGGAAATTGCTGGATTTGGACATTTTTTCTTTTATGTGAATTTAAAGAAAAATTTTCAAAAATAACCTTACTTGTAATGTTGATTGAGCTAGTGACCTTTTATTGAACTTAACATAATATATTTATAGTATTTGTCTACTAATCTCATGATCTCGATTATTTTCATTTCGGAGTAGTTATTTATATGCATAGAGACCAATAGCTAGCTCTTGGACCTTTGAATTGGAGAGGACGAAACCTAAAGAAAATGAAATTTTGCCCGAAATTATTAGTCATGGGAAGAAAGGAGACACAACGGAACACTCGGTTGTGCTTATTGAGAAGAAGACCTCAGTGAGAACTATGGAAGATTGAGTGGAATCGATCATCAAGATGAATACTTCTTGATCAGTGACACATAATAGAAGCAAACAGCTTTGAGTTGAAACTGTATATCACCATAGTTTAGCGACACCAGTCCCCACTAGGCATTCTAAATGAGACCTTCATGACATGGAAGAATTTAGAAGATACAGTATGCTGCAAAACTATTCTTGAGCAAAATCAGATGTGATTGAAGCTGTTGTTTTCCTTCTATCAATGGATATGCGATAAAGTTGGTTTTGATCCATACCACATGGATGTTAAAACTGTGGGAGAATTGGTTGAAGCTTATTTGAGTATATTTTCCTCCTTCTCTCGCTGGAGAGGATGATGTGTCTTAAGCGAGGAGAAGATGAGAGTCTTTGATGTTTGGGTTAGGTATAGAAGTTGTTGAGAAGAGGTGTCAATCGTAAGTGGAATGAATCTGAATGGATATCTTCTACCATGTTCTGAATTACTCTTCAAGAGTATCGTGGGGGAGGGAAGAGTGGGCTTGTTGTTGGGTGCATTCAGGAATGAAGACCCAATCATGTTATGAAGATTTGGCTAGGTAACTAAAGCTCCATCCCGGGGAAACGGGGAAAGTGTGAGAAGGTAGTTATTGATTAGTGAACAAGATCTTCGACAATTGGAAGCAAGTTGGATGCATTGATGGTAAATGGGTCATCAAGAAGAAGAGTTCATTCAGCATGAGGTGAGAAGCTGTAGGAGGTAAGCGAAGTGCATAGGCGATGGGGACTTGCTCGGGGTCCACTATCAGTAAAGGAAGCTCAATTTGTTAATGGTAACAGGAGCTACAACTTTAAGCCCAACACTAACCTTCCAACCCACTATAAACCAGCATTAAGAAACCATGAGAACTTCTCATATGGAAGTGGAGTACAACAGGGTCAAAGACCAGTGCAAAATTTTTAGCAGCAGTATGCTCCACATGGTTTTCAGGGAAAAGCAACTTGACAAGGTAGCCAAGAGGCGAAAACGAGGCCAAATGAGGTCTCGATATTTTAGGAATTAGATGTTAAACTTCATGGGTGAGAACAAATTGTTGAACATACATGAAGCGAGAAGTTTGTTAGTAGCTTCGGGTAACCTGAAATGTGTTTCAAGCCAATACTAATGCATCTCTGAAGAATATGGAGACTCAAGTAGGGTAGTTGGCCTTGAATATGCATTACCAGTCTAGGGATTCATTCCCTAATGACACCTAGAAGAATCCTCAGGCTGGCATGTAGTCGCTCGGGAATGGCAAAGGGTGGATAACTAGAGAAGAACATAAGAAGAAGGCGGCGAGAACCGAGAGAAAGCATAAAGCAGTGGGAGATAACAAGCGATATGATTGAAATTGGTGATGAAGTGAAATCAGTGCATAAAAGCGATAAGCGAGGAGGAAAGCGAAAGAGAAATGGAAACACCAAGCTAATATTCCATTCCCTCGGAGAATGCAGAAGTCTAAGATGGATGAGCAGATTACTAAATTCCTGAATATGTTTAAGAAAGTAGAAGTCAACATTCTTTTTGTTGAGGCATTGGCTCAACTGCCTCATTATGCTAAGTTCATGAAGGACATCCTGAGCAATAAAAGGAACCTTGATAAAGAAGGAGTGGTGATCTTTTTAGCCACTTGCAGTGTAGTGATCCAAAAATTTTCCATTGAAGATCACGAGATCCGAGAAACTTCACCGCGTTTCAGCGCTTATAGAGGGTATGAATTGGAAAGCATTGTGTGATTCAGAAAGCGAACATCAACTTGATGCCATTATCTATAATTAAGAGACTTGGTTTGGGGGAGCTTACTCCTATAACCATGACTCTAGAGATGGCAGACATAACTATGGCTCAGTTAAAGGGAATCCTTGAAGATGTACTAATCAAGGTGGGAAGAAGCATTTGCTATGGACTTTGTTGTGATAGACATTAAGAAGATAGGAAAGCAAGTTCCACATTTCTTGCTAGGCATACCCTTTCTTACTTTTTGGAGTAGCCTTGATTGATGTGAAAAATGAGGCTCACTCTCGATGGGGATGAAAGCGTACGCTAATTTGAATCGGACAGTGAAATCGCATGATTTTGATAATTTTGAATGTAAGATTGTATAATAAGTAGTTCCATTAATTCTGAACTGAATTATGATTGTAAGATTCAAAGTTCAATGAATGAGAATGAGATGAATTTCCAGTATATTGAGGATCTTGATTCCAGTTTTGAATTGAAATAAACAATACTCAATCTGAATGACCACAATACAAAAAAAATCAAGCAACAATGAAAAGAATGTAAAAGAAGTAGAAATGAGTTCTTAAGGGTTAATTCTGAAAGAATTACCCAAACACCTAAAATATGCCTTCTTAGGTGATTTGTGCCACAGTAGGGTTGTCGGAATCAACAAAATTTATACCTAAGTTGCTCCTACTGCTGTAGCGTAACTACTGCAGTATAGCAGCTCTAGGATCAGGGATGGGTTTTCGTCTTACAAATTACTTGTATAATGATTCAAAATGGTGAGGCTTTCATTTGGATTTTTGAATTTGCATAAAAAGTGTGGTTGTTATTTGTCACTAAAGTGGCGAAGCGGAGTTTAAATAAGACAAAGAAGACCTTGAAGTTTTGGGTCACTAGTTTGGTATGATGGGGTTGTAGGGGTGTCCTCGAGTTATTTCCTCGCATTAGGGCAAATGACATATAGTCATTTCCAAAATCGGATCTTTGTTTAACTTTAAAAACCAACCCTTAGTAACATTCCTATTTGAACCATAGCATTTACTGAGCATTTAATGTTTCTGCAGTTGAAAATAAAGCATTGCTTAACTTTCGGTGGCTAAATAAATGACATCTAATGGATTTCGTGTATCTAGCAATAAGAATACACTTGAACCTAAAGCATGCCAAGTATTGACGAAGAAAGAATACATTAAATAGCATTTTAAACTGGTTTGAAAGTTTGAATCAAATCTGAGAGTACTGCTTTGCAGCGGAAGGGCGCAAACCCACATCAACCAACCTAGCCTCATATTCCAGGTTTTGAGAGCATTGAACATCCTTTGAGTTGTCATCCTCGAAGGGGTGTTTGGCTGCAGAAAATGAGGGGAAAGAGAAGAGAAAGGGAAAATAGGAGGCAGTAGTAAATGAAGCGCAATAAATGCAGATAGTTTTCTTACCAAAATCATTATAACATAAGCCTCTATAGCCCCACAAACATCACGAAAATACAACTAACCTAAATAATATGATTACATTGAGGGAAAAAGAATAATTAATCAAAAAAGCTAGTCGTTTTGGATGTACCAAAATCTGATGCGAAGGGCCCGCTATACACGGAAATTTCGCTATATAGCGAAAATTCAACATATAGCGAAAATTTTGCTATGATTGCGAAATTTTCGCTATCATTTCTAAGATTTCGCTATGCACCATAAAGTGCCATTCCCCTCTTCTTTGCTTCCTAAATCTTCCATTTGCGGTATGCATCTTCCTGGCTTGTTATTTCTTCATCCCGGGCTTGATGTAAGATCGACGAGGAATTCATCACGAACTCGGCATAAATCGGCCTGAATTTCGATGCCAAACTTCGTGTGATGGTAAGGTTCTGAAACACTATAAAACTACCAAAACAACCTCGAAACAAAATCGAGTAGTACTAGGGACCTACACATGTCAAATCAAACTTAAATAATATGATTAGTAGGCAAAAAACACTCAAAACCTATCTTAAATAGGACTCAAAATAACACTTTTTGGGTACTAATCACACCCCCTAACCGACACATTGCTAGTCCCTTAGCAATGCTAAAAATAATAAAAATTGTCTGGTATGCTTTTGAAAAGAGTATTATGTTCAAAAAATTATGTGTGAGCAGTGAGGAGGCTTCACCTTCAATATGAAAAATTCGGACTACGTACAAAAACCATCATGAGAAGACAATTGTCATATAGGAACAAGTTTGAGGCATCAATTCCAAGGAAGTCAACTGGGCCACGAAATCTCGCGATTGTTTTTTAGGTAGCAGTTTGGACTTCAATAATTTGCTAAGCTATTCCCTCCCAAACCGGAGACTCTTGCCGGGACCTTAAGTGATGACCAACCTAAATAGATTCATTTACACTCTTATTTCTTCTTCTATTGTATTGTAGGGTGCGTCTGAAAGCTCTTCTGAAGTCCATGCAGGGGATCCTGGTACTCCCAACCAATTAAGGTTTAGGGCATCAAGTCAAAGGATCATCGACCTTTAACTCTTAGACTCACCGGACTTCGAATGATTTAGAGAATCAGCACCTACGAGCTGGCTAAACTCCACCCATCCACCCATGTAGCGAACACTAAGTCGGTGACTCACAACTAGTTGGCTTAGGGCACCGGGCTTCAAAGGCTTTCGCCATATACCCCTCGGACTGTGTTCGGGTGTCAAGGTAAAGTGTCACGGCTTTCCATTCTCTTTTTCTTCTTTCTTTTTCTTTTTGCTTTTTCTTTTTCCATTGGAAGACTTCATTGGTCTTCTTTTGTGGAGTAACATAAACCTGGCCCATGGGTTGTCCCGGCGAATCTAAGGCGGTTTGCAAAGTAAAAGAGGTATGCGAAGCTTCTCGACCTATTGATGAAAACGGATATTGCCTTTGTGTGATTAGCTGAAGCAAATAGACAAGGTTGAATGCCTTTGGAATCTCGACCAACCAAATGCCAATCAGCGCCATTATACAGCTTTGATGGTAGCATACGATTAGCCCAGTTTTCAACTCAGGTAAGGCAAACCCTTTACAATAAAGGGCGAGAGATGCAGTGAAGAAAAATAGATTTGTATTATATATATCAAGGTGATTTTACAAAATTTTTGAATTTAAGCTGAAACAAACGACAAAGCCTCTGTATTAACAAACAAATTTGAACTCTGCTTGGGCATGCATTACTAGTAAAACTAAATCAAAAGTATGAACATTACTTTCCAACCTGGTATCCCGGAGCATGAAGGCGAAAAGTTAGAGGATGGAGTGGTACCTCCTCCAATGGTGCAAGCGCGGGGAGAAGGATCATCCCGGCTTAGGCGAGGGTTTGAGGTCTTTGCTAGTGAAGTGGTTGAATTATTCTTTGAAGCTACGCCTGAAGAAAACATGCCCTTTCAATTGATTACCCTGATTTTAACAAAATAGAAACTTAAACAAGACTAATTAGTGAAGCCACACGAGACCTTTGCGGGAGCCACTCTTAAATGTGTAGCATGTGGGTCTCAAGGAGGGTCCAGAAGGAGAATTCCCTCCCTGACTACGGTCTGGCACGCACAACATAGAACTTCACTCTCTGTCCATTAGCCAGTCACCTATTATCATTTTGGATTGAGTGAGTCTCTTGGAACAGTGGGTTTCTTGTTGGGCGATGAATGGGCAGATCCATCGCGACTTGAGCTTGCCGATAGATGGAGTTGGAATCATACAAGGACTTGGTCCCCCTTATTGAAATTCTTGCAAGTTATCATTTGATCAAACCTCCATTTTTCGATCTTTCCTTTGCAATCTTCGAGTTCAAGTAGGCATCATTTCGTATTTCCTCCAACTCATTGAGATCAAGGAATCTTTTGAGCCCAGCCCTACTTAAATCCATGTTCAATTTCTTGATTGCCCACCATGCTTTATACTCAATTTCCACTGGAAGATGACATGCCTTGCTGATTCTGCAGTGCCCACGATGGTGAGGCTAAAATCAACAAAATTTATGCCCACCTAAGTTCTTTCTCTTTAGTAGTCAAGCTCTTTGGGTAAGCTAGTGAATCTAAATTCGAACACGAGGATGGGTTTTCATCCTAGAATGATACGCATGGTGTAAGGTAGGCTTTCTATTTGGACTTTTGGATTTGCTTCAAAAACGGTGGAAGTAGGTTGAGAAGCGAGAAATTGTAAGCCCAGAAAGTAAAGTGTGAAAAAGTTGACTTTGAAGATTTAGGTCACTAACTTTGGTAAGTTAGGGCAAACAAGTGTCCCTCGGGTTTATCCTCGCATTATGACGAGCAACTATAATTCCGAAGCCTTGGGATCTATGTTTAACTAGCAAACCTCACCTAACAACAACTCCTATTTGAGTGACACGAGTAGCATGCGGCTATGGCCCTTTTTAGGTTTGAAACCCTGGCATTAAATATCATTTGAGGAGAACAAGCCAAGACCATCTAATGAACCACAGTGCATCTGCAATAAGTATGTATCACAAGCATGGAGAGTATTAGTAAATCAATAACATTCAAAGCTATTCAACTAATTTGAAGATGAGGACCATAAATACGGTACTGTGACACTCATTACAAGAGGACAACATACTTTGCCCATACCAAGCTGGCTTCTTCCTCTTCAAGAAAGGAGGCAGCGAAGCATCTGCGAGTTGTCATCCTCGAGAGGGTGTTTGGCTTGTGCAGAAAATAAGGGAAGAGGAGAGAGAGAAAAGCAAAACCCTAACTAAAATACGAGACTTTATTTACAAGAAAACTTACAAATTCTTCTCTCCCCAAATTGTTCTTCTCCAAAATTTCTACTATGTTATTTATTACAAAAGAAGTTGCATATAGGCCACCTCAATACATGAAAATACCAAAAGCCAAATTTGGCTAAGTTAAAGGACAATGAAATATACACAAAATTTAAGGTCGGTTAGCATTAAATAAAACATGGCCAGGCGTGGAATTTATGCATGAGTGAAGAATTTCGCTAGCAGTGAAGAATTTCGCTAGGTAGCGAAATCACCATGCATACGCGAGAAATAGAAAGAACTAGCTAAAAGCGGCAATTAGCTAGCCTTCATGAAATTTCGCTAACAGCGAGAATTTTAGATGATGCTGAAAATCATGAAATTTCGGCCCAGGAGCGATGCCTAGCGAACCCCGGTGTCTGGCGAAAATCCACAATTTCGCTGAACTGCGAAATTTTAAGCTAAACACAACATTGCAATCGGTAGTACCCAAGGGCTTAGCGAAATTGTTGGTTTTCGTGATTTTCAGCACCTTTGCCTCCTGTCTTCTTGCATCAATTTTCTTACTTTGCCTTCGATTTCATTGATTCTTGAGATTTGGTTGATAGTGACACTTGAGTTCAACTTCATGATTCATCATACATCCGATATTGAACTTCTAAAGTGCGCAAAAACCTGCAAAACCAACCAAAATACCCTCTAAACGGCATAAGTGATACTAAGAAGACTTGAACACTTCAGATTGGTATAAATGACATAGTTGTCAGCGCTCAAAACCTATCTAATATGGGTTCAGTACTTTGGGCACTAATCACCACCCCCAACGAACGTTGCTAGTCCTTAGCAATGCAAAACTAAAAGGAGATGCATGTGGTGATTTTCAAAAGGTTATGATTGAAAGGTATATGTATATAACATTGCTTTTAAGCGAAAAATTGACATCAAAGTTGTAAAGCCCGTATGAAAGAACTAGAAATCCATACAAGAACAATTCTAGGTCAATATTGGTTTATGATTCTCAACTTGAATTTCCACCTAAGTCTAATGGTTCTTTATATAGCAGTTATGCGATAAATTGCAAAATTTGTCCACACACACTGACCTAGCTGTGACGTAAGGCGTTGAACAACCTAGATAAGGATAGTTGCGCACTTCTTTCTTTTATTCAACTACACTGTAGGATGCAATGCTTAAAAATTCAACTTCACCAAAGTCAGGTGTAGCGGATTCTCGATGATTCCCAGCGATTAAGGCTTGGGCATCGAGCGAAAGGATCGCGACCCTGAACTCACGAGGCTTCACCCCGGGACTCACAGATGCTATGACTTGAAAATCAAGCACCTACAAATCGTTAGACTACACTATCCACCCATGTAACGAACACTAAATCGATGACTCCCGACCAATTAAGGCTTAGGGCGTCGGACTGAGTTTCACCATACACCCCTCGGACCGTGCTCGGGTTTCAAGGCAAAACTTCACGACTTTATTTTTCTTTTTCTTCTTTTCTTTTTCTTTTTCTTTTTCTTTTCTTTTCCTTTTTGGAAGACTACATTGGTCTTCAACTATGGGTAACACAAACCTATCCTAGGTTGCCAACATGCTTAAGGCCGGCTTTGCAAAGCGAAAGGAGAGAAACAAATTCACAGCCTATTGAAACAATCTGGAGTGCAGTGTGTGAATTAGCATAAGGGAGAAATTTTCAAGTTGAGCATGCTGGTACTGCAACTGACCAAAAATTAATTCAAGCATGGAATTTGTTCTAGCATAGAGGTGACAAACAGTGATTCAATTTTCCAACAAAAGCAATTCAATTGTCCAATTGTAGCAATTCAATTGTTCAATTGAAAAGAAAAACAAATATACATGGAAAAGGCACAAAACATGATATGTACAAAAAGTTGTATATATATAAACTGAATAGCTTTTGATATAGCCAAAATGGCTAGTACATGCATACAAAGCTAAACACAAAAATATCACTGCCTACTATGGCTAATACATAAATCCTAATCAAAATCATTAAATGAGTTGATAAAATTTAGTAACTATACAAAAAAATGTAAAAGAAACCTAACCACCTACATTCTTTATTGGTGGTGGTGAGGTGGTGGTGGGCTGAAGGCTGGCTGCTCTTTACCCAGCAAAACATCGAAGAACGTCACGTAGTGGGCTCCTCTCTACGATCGGGGGACACTAGGAAGGCCCAAGTGCGTCATGATCTGGCGAAGCATAGAGTGACAGGCCGGCCTGCGATCTGGGCTGCTGTGTAGATGCTAGTGGCTTGAGATGGCATCCATCACACCGGCTATCTCTCTAGGCTGGCGTGAGATATTACTTTCCGTGAATGGTGTGCTGAATAGGATGGGCCGGAATTATCTCGCTGCGGTTCTTGTGTAGTCGTGGAGGAGGGGATGAAGGTGATATATGTGGAGCAGGACTGTTGTATCTCGGGCTCGGGGGCGGTGCTCATCATACGTATGGTGGTCCTCGACCTCTGACCACGTACCTCCCTCCTGGTCCTGTGGTCGTAAGTGGAAAGATACGGGCATAGTCATCACCCGCTCCACTGACATGACCAGGGGGCATCGAACCCTCATCTCGATCCTGGGCTCCTCTGGGAATCCCATATGCTCGAGAACATGGCAGAGGAGTCTCGGCATAAGTAGTGGAATGCTCTCTGCTCGTACTAGGTCCTTCCGATGGACCTTCTCCTCGAACTGCAGAGGGCCATCACCGGCTGAGGGCGAACCCAGGCTCCCAGAGATCCGTTAAGAGCCTCCAGAGATGGCTCCTCCGTATGCGTATCTTTGAAGCGAAATATTTCGTCTGAGCGGATGGTCAAGCACTTGACATCGGGGCGGGCTGCCTCTTGTAAAATCTTGGTCAGCCGGTGGGTGTCTACGGCCGGTCTTTCGAACAATCTCGCGATGAGGCGGGTGGGCCCGATCTGTAACCCTGCATTGGCCGTGGTATACGCGGGCGAAATGGCGAAATATCGGCCGCTCTGAGTACTCGTGGCGATCATCAATGCGGTAGGCTCAGCGAGACTGGGCGATCCTCTGGTAGTCATCGAGTAGTAGAACTTCTCGTACCACTCGTGGTGTATCTTTGCCTCGAGAATTAAGTGAAAGCGATAACGAATAATCCTCGATCAATCTCATGGACTCCGTTATCTAGGATCGGTCTCGGCGGGGGCGTGTGTCACGACTACGATGGGCGATGCGATGGAGTAGCACATTCCCGGAATGGGGTTCCCTACGAGTAATGGCCTCGAATCCTCGAGGCGAGGCGGCGACTGGGTGATAAAAAATTAAGCCTCACTTGGCGGATGTGGCCAGTGGCGAGTGCGTAGAAGGATGATATTCCTTTGGGCAGATATCTGGGCGCTTGGAGGGCTGGGCCTCGAACTCTCCTCCCCGAGGTACTGGTGATGGGGCGTAGGGGTCCCATCAGGTGTCGATAGCGTCGGAATCTGAGGGCTCCTCGGAGTGCGGCCTCGGGGCCGTGATGGTCTTTGAGTCGAGACCGGAGGCCCGGGGCTCTCTCTCGGAATGTCTTGAACCTAACCCACACGGCGAGATACGGGACCCACCTCGATGAACCATATACGAAATCAGTAAAATCACGAAAGGGCTCGACTCACTGAAGAAAATGGGCGAGGCTCTGTATCTGAGGCGGGGCTCCCGAGGCGAGCAGATCCTCTGAGATCAAGGCGATGGATCGGGGCTCAGAGGCACAACTGAAAACAGCCCTGGACTAGCTAAACAAGGCTCGATAACTGATCAAATGCTGGGACCCGAGGCTGGGGCTGAACAGGCACGCGATCTGAGAGGCGGCAATGGAGGCTCACTTGAAGGCTTTTCGGCGGTGAAAGGCCAGAAATGCAGAGCGATGGCCGTCGTAATGGCGCTCATGGTGGATCTTTGGTCGAGGGCTGATCCTGCTCAGACCAGAAGTGTGAAGCAGAACAGGATGCCACGGGGCGGAGAATGCGACTCGGTCGTGCGGGGCGCCATCCGTGATGGCGAGCTGATGACCGCGGCGGTGGCCAGAGCTTCGAGCTTGTGGCGATGGTTGGGACCGAGGAGGCTTATTTGGGACGGTAGAGGCAGGGAGAGGGAATGAAAAGTGTGAATGTTAAGCACCTTTCCTCCTCTTTATAGAACTCGGGGGTAGTAGAAGAGTCCACACCTTGCCTTTTGGTATTTTGAATTTGGCCTGTGACTACGAATTTCAAAAGTTTAAATTAATTAAAAAGTACTATACGAAATAATCATTATAAATAATTTACTAGATGAAACTAATTAAAATTTAATACTATCTTATAATATATAAACTAGAATTACCGAGAAAGTGGCGCTAGAAGTTAAAATTTTCTAAAAATAACTGAAATTAACTAAATTAACTAAATTAAGACATAAAGTAAAAATTGTGGAACTGCAATTCGGTTTCTGAAAACACCGAACCAGTTCAATCCCAAAATTACTCAAGGGGTCAAGGAGAATGATCTCGCCATTCCCATCACCATTAACTGGTGATTCCATTGTGTTGGGTGCCCGATTGTTGACTGGTCGCCTGTGATGGCTTTTGAATTGGTAATTGGCTTGCGGTTGAATTGGTGATGGCAAGACTAAACCTTCTTCATCTTGTTGGTGATCTCTCTGCAATTCTGGACATTTTGCTTTCTGCTGCTTGACCAATTGAAACAACTTCACCAGTTATATGATTTTCATTTTCCTGGCAACTCATGTTTGTTGTTCAAATGAAGATGTTCAACTCCAAGGTCATGTTACACCAAAGGTAAGTTGCATGACTCCATTCCGACCATTATTATTGCATTGGTTGTGGCCGAAATGGTCTTCCTAAGATGATTGGTACAGATTGGAGTTCATTTGCAATTGGCTGGAGTGTCAAGCACTACAAATCTTGGGTAGTAGAATTTGTCTATTTTCACTAAGACATCCTCCAACTATCCCCTTAAGGAGTTTTCACTGATCTATCGGCCCAGTGAAAGTGTGATGTTGGTAGGTTTAGGTTCCTCAGCCCTAGCGCTTCAATATCTTGAATACGACGTGGAATTCTAACGGCTCCTAAATCAAGCAATGATTTGTCTATGCACTTCACAGTATTGTGAAATTGTGGGAGATCACGGATCCTTGTATTTGACGGGGTATTTTCTTTGGATATAGCAGACTTGTTCAGTGAGAAATGCTTTCTTCTCAATGCCTAATCCGCTTCTTAATTGTGCAAGATCTTTCAAATTTTTGCATAGCGCGAGGCACTTGTTTGATTATGTCGATAAAGGTATGTTGCCTTCACCTTGCCTTAAGACCTCTAGGATGCACCTTTGTTGAGATGCCTTCTTACCTCTAAGTGCTTGTGGAAATGGAGGTGGTATGCGGTATTTCATTGAATCCTCCTTTAGAATATAAGATTGCAATTCTTCTCCTTGATTGGATTCTTCAACAGGCTTTGGCATGGGTTGATCAACCTCTTTTCAACTCCTCAGGGTGATTATAGCCTTAACCGTCCATTCACGGGTGTTGGATGACCCCACCTCATGAATTCCCTTAGGTTGGAAGTGTTGTGGCGAATCTCCCTCTTTCTTGCCTCCTAGCAACTTGTTGATCTTGGTGATTGAATCACTTGTGGAGTTATCAGTTTTAGTTTCGGGTTGCTCTCTAGTCACTCCCCATTCTCTTGTTTAATTAATACTTTCTGATGTATCAATCCTTTGATACCGAGTTGCACATTGATTCCTTTTGTTCCTCAACAAAGTTGCCTACCACCTTACTCAAATTCAATATGGCTTGTTCAGGAGAGGATGGTGGTTGTTGTGATGAGGGTACCAAGCGGGTTTGGCACAGGGAAATTACATAAGCGGGGGGGTTGGGTCTCCGTACAAGGTTAGGAGTGATTCCTCCCGATTGGAATTGTAAGTATTGCCATATGGAGCATTGGATTGTTGTGGTTTGAATTGTCTACGGTGTTTGCACATTACGACATCAAATCCTTCAACTGCGGGGCCATAGGACATGGTTCCTCTTGGGTGTACGAGGATTGGAGAATTGGTGCGAGATTGGTGTGTAGGATTTTCAGTCACTGCATGCACCTCTTGGAGCTATTTGCCTTCAAGCTCCTCTACCTTCCTAGCTAGGGTTGAAATCCTAGCTCTCATTTCTATTTCCTGGCCGTGCCTTCACATCCACCCCTTTTGGTTAGCTGTGGGTCTCATCCTTTCCATTTCTCTAGGGTTAGGCTCATCCCAACCTAAAGTTTCAGCCACGTAATTTAAAAAATCCATGGCTTCGTCCGGATGCTTACTCAGAAAGTCTCCTCCACACATGGTTTCCAAAAGGCGCACTCATGGCGGAGACATACCACCATAGAAGTGGTTCTGACATCAAGTGTCAAACCCATGATGTGGGCTGAGGCACTAATGGTTTTCTCGTCTCTCCCAACAACTGGTAAAATCTCTCATATCTTGGTTTGCAAAAGGTGTAGAATTTGTCTTTTCAAATTATTAGTCTTATGAGCATTAAGAATTTCTTGAAGTGCACTTTGCTGACTCGGCCAATTTCTAATAGTTTCTGAGCCTCGATGAGTTTAACCAAATCTTGGCCTTGTCTTTTAGAGTGTGGAAATTCTTTTTGGCTTCAGCAAATCCATGTCCATCATACCTTCCTTGAAGGTAGTACAGGCCTCCTCAAAATCCTAATATGAGTGTATGGATTTTCATTTTCCATACCATGATATGTGGGGAGTAGGTGCCAAATAAGGCCTCCTTTGCTACATCTTGAGTAGGAGGAATGATACGAGATGGGGCCTTAACTCTAGGAGGGTGGATGTGATCCTCATGTAGTTTCTCTTCAGCATTTGGATTCATGGGGTTCTGGTTGACTATGTTGTTCCTCGAGACATGGGATCCATGGTATGATGTGTACACTACTTCACTAGCTAGGTCGAGTTGTGGCCTTATCCTATGCAATCACCTGATGTGTCTCTATCCCCTTTGTTGCATAAACACCTGTTAAAAATTTAGAGACAACAAGAGCAACTACAGGCTTGCAAAAAGATTAAAGTTAAATAACAAAAAATTAAAGCGACTAAAAGCGAGAAAGCGGTGCGATCGGCTGCCAAAGTAATTAAAGCGCGGAGTTCACTGTGGCCGAGTGACAAAAAGAGGTAAAAAAGTTACCTTCACTTGTGATGTTGATCACAAGTACACTTCAACACCATTAGTAGTTTGGCACCATCGGCAGTATGCATTTGATTCATCTTACGGTAGGGTGAGGCTAAAATCAACAAAATTTATATACACCTAAGTTCCTACTATTGTCGTAGTCCGAAACTCTTTGCGGTATAGTGGTCTAGAGATTCGAACACGGGGATGGGTTTCATCCCCAGAATGATGTCTATGAGTGTAAAAGGTAAGGCTTTCTATTTGGACTTTTTGGATTTGCTTCAAAAAGCAGTGGGGAAGTAGGTTGAAAGCGAGAAATTGTAAAACTGAAGAGTAAAGTGTGAAAAAGTTGACTTTGAAGATTTGGAGTCACTAACTTGGTAAGTTAGGGCAAACAAGTGTCCTCGGGGTTTTATCCTCGCGTTATGACAAGCAACCTATAGTGCAGCATACTTGGATCTATGTTTAACTAGCAAACCTCACCACAACAACAACTCCTATTTGAGTCTTACAAGTAGCATGCGGCTATGGCCACTTTTAGGTTTGAAACCACTGGTAAATATCATTTCAGAGGCTCGTAAAGACCATCTAATGAACCCGCAGTGCATCTACAGCAATAAGTATCTGCTTGTATCCTAAGCATGGAGAGTATTGGCCAAATCAATAACATTCAAAGCTATTCAACCCTAATTTGAGAAGATGAGGACCATAAATACAGTACCTGTGACTTTCAGTACAAGAGGACAACATGCATATGCCCCACCACCAAGCTAGCTTCCTTCCTCTTCAAAGAAAGGAGCTTGGCAAACATCTCTTGAGTTGTCATCCTCAAGAGGGTGTTTGTATTGAAAATAAGGAAGAGGAGAAGAGAGAAAAGCAAAGCCTAACTAAATGAGACTTTATTTACAAAAATGAAAACTTACAAATTCTTCTCTCCCCCAATTTGTTGCTTCTCCAAAAATTCTCTATATTTATTACAAAAAGAGAGGGGTTTATATAGGCCACCTCAATACATGAAAATACCAAAAAGCCTACAAATTTGGCTAAGTTAAGGACAGTGGTAACTACCAAAATTTGGAGTCGGTTAGCATTCATCTGAAAACATATTGAGTAGAGTGAATTTATTGTAGTGAAGAATTTATTCTTGGTGAAGAATTAATAGTGCGAATCACCATGCATAAGCGAAAATAGAAAAATTTAAGCTAAGGCTTGGCAATTTAACAACTAGCGAAATTTAGCTAACTGTGAAAATTTTACAAGAGTGATGTAAATCATGAAATTTAAGCTAGGAGGTCTCTAAGCCAATATAGATATCTGCGAAAATCCATGATTTGAACTTCTTGAAATTACCCAAATAACACAAATTTTCGCAATCCAACTTAATTCCTTGACGCGAAAGAATGTGGTTCTTTGATTTCTTTGCACACTCTTATAACCTCACATCAATTTTCTTCACTTTGCCTTGATTTTCATTGATTCTTGAGAATTTGGTTGATGCGACACTTGAGTTCAAACTTCATGATTCATCATACATCCCGATATTGAACTCTAAAGTGCGCAAAACACATAAAACAATAAAAATATACTCTCTAAATGGCATAAGTGCTACTAAAGAAGACTTGAACACTTCAATTGGTATAAATGACATGATTAATGCGCAAAAGCACTCAAAACCTATCTAATATAGGGTTGAAATTGCACTTTTGGGCCTTAATCACTTGCCATAGACCAGCCAGAATGAGGACATTCAGAATCGTTTGAAGGTTGTGTAGGCCTGATGAATCAAGCAATTTGAGGGACCAATCTTTTCTATTGCTGTTCGCCACCTTCATTAGAATGGTCTTAATCTCCCTATTGGCAAGCTCTACTTGACCACTTGTTTGAGGATGGTAAGGGGTAGCCACTTTGTGTTTAACACCATATTTTGCCATGAGGTTTTCGAAAGGTTTGTTACAGAAGTGTGAACCCCCATCACTAATAATGACTTTGGTACCAGAACCTAAGAAAAGATGTTTGCTTTCAAGAATTTGAGCACACCGTAATGATTGGTTTGCGGGGTTGCCATAACCCATTTAGACACATAGTCTACTCCCACTGATGTATGCATGCCCGTAAGGCGTGAGAAGGTCCCATGAAATCGATGCCCCAAACACCATGCTTCGACCACTAAAATTGGGTTCATGGGCATCATATGACGACGAGACAATTTCCTGAGCCTTTGGCATCTATCACATACTCGGCACATTGGTGTGTTTCTTTAAGAGGCCGGTAGAAACCGGTATGACACCTTCCATTGCTGTCTTACGGGGAAACGAAGTGACCACCACGGGCACTTTCATGGCGGTGGCTTAAATTCTGTTGTTCTTGGGGAACACACTTTCTAATTATCGATATGCCTGATATTTAAACAAAAAGGGCTCTTCCCAATAATAGGAATGGATCTTCGCTAAGAAATACTTTCTATCCTGTTCTTTCCAATTAGATGGAATTTCTCTTGTTGCTAGGAAATTGGCAATGTGAGCATACTAGGGAGCTTTCTCCAACTGCATTAAAGATTCTTCAGGAAATTCATCATTGATGGGCGGGCTATGAGTGTCGTGGGCTATTGTTAATCTAGAAAGATGGTCTGCCATAACATTCTCTACCCCTTTTTTGTCCTTAATTTGCAAGTTAAATTCTTGAAGCAGAAGAACTCATCGGATAAGTCTTGCCTTAGCATTTTCTTGAGTCGGAGATATTTGAAGCGGAATGATGTAAAAATGACTATATGAGACCAAATAAGTGTGCTGAAATTTTATCCCAGGCATAGACCCTTTGCTAACAATTCTTTCTACGTAGTAGTATAGTTCATGTGCTGTTTCAAGGTTTGCTTATAATAGACTATATATGAAGTTTTCCCACCTTCTCTTTGTCAGAAGCGCTCCCGATAAGCGGTCGCACATCGCATCACCTCAAAGGCAGCGCCCAGTGGGTGCAATACTGTGGTGCGAGTGGTCAAATCGTCTTGACTCTTCAAAGCTATTACGACAGTCTTGCCCAAGCAAATTTAGCATCTTTCTAGCAGCTTATAAAGGGCTTAGCGATCTTCGAAAAATCGCCAGTGAATCTCACGTAAGCGCATGGCCGAGAATTGCCTAGCTGTTTTGTTGTTGGAGATGGCAGTTTGGAAATAAGTTCAATTTTTGCCTTGTTAACTTTTATTCCCCTTCTGGAAATAACATGCCCTAGTACAATCCCTTGGTTCACCATAAAATGGCATTTATACGATTTAAAACGCGATTACTTTTCAATGCACCTGCAGATAGCTGAATTAGTCGGACATTCTTTAAGATCACCTCAAGTATCTGATGATGTCATCCATGTATACTTCCATTATCACAGCTCCACCATATCGTTTGACATACTAAGCATACATCTGCAGAGGTGGCGGCGTTGCCAAGACCAAAGGCATCCTCTTTGTAAGCATAAGTTCAAATGGACAAGTAAGGTGGTCTTCTCCTTCCACGTCTTACGGTGCAATATCTGTTTGAAAGTACCTAAATACCCATCGAAGCAATAGAATGGGTGTCTAGAAACTCTCTCAGAAGGCGATCAATGAAAGTGATGGGAAGTGATCTTTTCTTGTTACTTCATTAAGCCTCACGTAATCTATATGCATACCCTCCCAGCAGGTGGTAAATTCGGGTGAATGATTCCTTGCCCTTTTCATTTTTCACCGATTGGTCACCTGACTTCTTAGAGCACCATGGGTTAGACTTACCCAAGTGCTATCATATTGGAATTAAATGATCTGAGACTACGGCAACAGAGGACTTCAAATGAACTACCTCATTATTATGGATGGCTCTATAAAACAAATTTATGACACTATTGCAAAGGACTATTGTCTAATCCCTAGACAGCGCCATAAAACTTGTTACTTAGGACCAAAACACATATACAAATTTAGACACTGTATTACCAAAGGACTAACCAATAAATCCTGTGTGTGCCATGAAGCTGTTAACTTAATATATAAACCACAAATCTCCTGAGTATATCATTTTCAATTTTGGTTTTGTCTAATATCTGCAAGTGCAAGAATTAGTAAAGTAATAGAATGGATATAAGTCAGTCTCAGTCCACGAGAGATCTCAAGAATTCTAGATCAACTACCTGACTACTCGAGCTCCTATACTATTTGAATTTATAACATGACATTGTGATCCGACTTAGAAGAATTTGGAAAGAAAATATCAGTATTAAGGAAAAAAAATGAACAATCAAATAAGCGGAATCTAAAGAATAAAAGAATAATGAATATTAGGAAAATAAATGTTGAATAGTTATCTTTTAGAGGACTAAATGAATGTACTATTGTGAAGTATCAATTCACAGTAGTTAACAACGATAAAATTGTATGTATTTGAGTTTGAAATCTGCATGGCGTTTAGTGATCTGTTGGATCTCTCTCCACCTCCACGAGTTCATGATCTAATTTTCCTGAGATTCTTTGAAGACGGGGAATTAGATGACTACTTTTAATAGGGATTTCATTAATGCGGGTATTTTTTCTTTGCGATACTTCGTACCCATTTTTATGAATTTTGCTTCAAACCTTAGCTCCCGAGTTATCGGTCAAGCAAGGATATACAACTTCACGAGTTTACTCTTCCTCTAAATTCGAATAAATCACCCTCTCCTTGATTAGATCTCGGCTAACTGGGATCGGCTTCAACATTCGAATTGAGGTGAACTCTGCATTTAAATTGATAACTCATTCCAAATCATTCTTGATTTCAAGTGAAGAGGATTTATCTAAGTAAACTTACAAAGCTCATTAGATCTCTAACTTGAGGTTAATATACCTTCAAAGGAAATGTTCATAACTCGGGAATGTCTTCTGCATGTCACTCAGAAGGACCTCCTTGAAATGAGCAATGCGACAAAATCTTAAAATCGGGTATAAGAAGCGATATTGGTCAAAAGCAGTAAACCCATAACCAGAAGTAAATTCATAAGCTGAAATTCACAAGGCATTTGAAACAACTACGGGAAAAGATAAATTCGAGCTATAACATTCCCACTTATGTGTTTAGGTTTCTAATTCTTCAGATACACACTCTGACATTCCTCGATCATAAAACCAATTGCAATTTGAAGCTGGAAAAAGTCGAATTCGAAATTTATGCGAATTTCAAACATTCAGTGAAGTAATTTAAGAAAGAATGAAATCTACATTCGACCTGCTCAAAACGATAATATCGGATCCGAGAAAATAAAAACAAAAATAAAGAAAGATGAAAATAATCTAATCTATATGACGAAATAGAAAAAGAAAATAAAGAAAGAAAGAAAGAAAAATAAAATGAAGCCTTGGCTACCCGGATCTTCGTTGCTCGCTCGCCTCGGCCAGCTAGCACCTTCTTACGGGTAGTTGCTTACATTTATAGGGTTTCTGGGTTGAATTTTTAATTCCAATGCATTCTTTTTGTGGATTTCCAAGTGGGTAGCCCATGTTAATGTTGGTCGCGACCTCAAATCTGCGCGACATTAGTTAGTTTGGCACTTGTTCACGACATTATAATAAGTCATGACATTCCTTTGTTTCCTGAAGGCATCTTATGTCGCGACATCAATCTCTTGTCGCGACATCAGCTCATGTCTTTGCAGCTTTGAACTGGTGGTTCCTGATGTCGCAACATCAATCCTTTGTCGTGACATCACTTCATGCCTGCAGGTTTCAACTGTTCGTTTCTGATGTCGCGACATCGATCTCTTGTCGCGACATCCAGCTTTCGTATCCTTGCGACTTTCAAGCGGCGGTTCACGATGCCAGCGACATCAATCGCTATCGTGACATCATTTCATGCCTCGTAGGTTTCAAGCATTGCGTTTCGATGTCGCGACATCAATCTCTTATCAGCGACATCGGCTCATGTCTTTTGACTTTCAATTGATTATTTCTGATGTCGCGACATCAATCCTTTATCGTGACATCACTTCATGCCTCTACTTGAGGTTTCAATGTTCATTCGATGCGCGACATCAATCTCTTTAATCGACATCAGCTCATGTCCTTGCGACTTTCAAGCGGTAGTTTCACGATCTCGCGACGCCGATCTCTTCAGCCATTGACATCACTTCATGCCTGCGGTTTCAATTTATTACGCTTTTGGTGTCAGCGACATCAATTATAACTAATCGCGACATCAACTAAGTCTAGCAGTTTCATCTTTCAAACACATCATAGCTTGACGCTTCTCTTATCGCGACCTCCATCCCACATAACCCGCGACATCAACCTTTGTCGCGACATCACGATGTTATCGCTACATAATTCCTTAAGTCTACGAGTTAATCCTCAAGCTGCCGAACTTGTGATACATGCATGACCTGCATCAAATTTCCTTCCGAATTTTCTGATCTTGCGACCTGCATAAGCTTGGACTATACAAGCCAGCGCAGCAGTAGTTAACCGGTTCTTTCATTACGCCCTGCCATTTCGCATTTTACTCCGCAAATTCTAACATTTTTCCTCTTGTTTTTCTTAACTTTCTTTCGCACTCCTGCTAACAAATTGGTAGGTTCTTCGTATTCTGCATAATGTTATTCCTTTAGGATGAAATCAAGCGAGAAAAATGGATTAAAAATAGATGACTTTTAAGCTCATCAAGTCCCCCGAACTTTAAGTTTTGCTTATCCCCTCGAAGCAAAGGAAAAGAAAGAATTGTTGTCACTCGAACAAAAATGACATTTTTATTCCCGTTTTGCATTACTTGATCAATTTGATTGAAATACAAGGAATGCATTGTTTTACGTACATCTAGCTTCAAGTCCAGTTCAAGGTTGATTTTAATCTTTATAGTATACAAAAAACTAAAAGCTGTTGAAATTGTTTTACAAACAACATAATCATTAGATCCTGTTGAATAATAAATTATTTATTTTCCTTTCTCATGCTTCACCATAATGAGTCACTTCACTCCCCTAAAGTCCTTCACGTTTTGATTGTTTCCATATTTTCCAAATTCCATAGGTTTGTTATTCATGATCTCCACTAATGTAGGTAATTCTGACCTTCAAGATCGATCAGGTCTTTTAAGGCACATATTGTTAGGCTTAGGTAATAGGTAGGATGGGAAGGAATTTTAGAGTTAGATTACCCTGAACCTTTTCTCTCCCCTTTTTACTCTTTTGCTGGATTCTTTCTTGGTTTGCTTTAATGAACTCCCTAAACTTCATGTTTGGGACAGCATCTCTTTGATTGCTTCAATTCAGGCCTTATGCCCCTATATTTCTCACTTGCATGGTGGCGGGAAATTCCCTTTGTTTACATCACCATTCGGGGATAGTGCAATGTTTTACCTTTTAGGCTTTCTAACACTCTTAGCGAACTTTGGGTTAGTAGCTCCCATACCGAGTTAGCATTAGGGTACTAGGTGTTGAAACACCCTAAGAACTTAATTGTTCAAAGAGAGTTAAGCCTGAAGATAAAACTTATCCTATAAGCTTTCTTTTCTATTGCATTTTCTACTCTTTGCCTTTTTCTTTTCATTCCCTTTTTTTCTATATTTTTCTCCTTGAGTTCCTCAAAACATATACTCCCCCAAACTTCATTTCTTTCTTCCTCCTTGAATTCCTGGGTAATCATAGGTTCTTTACTGAAGGATTGAATTTTTTAGGATGGAGTTTGGGGTTTCCATTGGCTTATTTTGAAAAATAGGCTTGTTTGGCTCGATTTACGGAACTAAGGTATATGCATCGACATATGAATGGGATAGGCTGAATGGCTCAAACTATCCAAGAATGGCCTATCATCTCTTGTCGGCTGTATCACCTAGAGTTTCGCCTGTCAAATAATCTAACAAATTACAGAATTTGGGTTGAATAGTTGTGACTAACCATAAGGATTTCCTTGACTCATTTTTGTTGATGAGTAGTTAAATTAATTGATATTCAACAGGTTCCTTGACTTACTGTTCGTACCACAAACTCAAAATATGTTTTGTTCCTTCTATTGTATTACCTTCCTCTATTCTGGACTTATCAGTTAGACTTAAGTCACTTTTGCACTTTGTGTTTCAATTAAACTCTATTCATTTGGCCCTTATTTTGCATTTTGTCTGCATTTCAGCTTATTCCTAATCTAACTGCTTCATTCAACTCAGCTTATTACATCTCAGCAGTTTTTATTCTTGAACTAATTCCTACTTTTATTTTCCCAACTTTGCAATCACAAAGCAACACAAAATTTAGCAAACCAAAGTAACACAACAATTCAATTCAAATTTATCATTTTATTTTTGATTCAATTGCAAATATTGGATACAACAGTATGGGCTTTGGAGGATAAGGAAGGTTAGCTTGGGAAGAAGTCTATCTTTTTCTTTTGGAAGAGGCAGCAAAGATATTAGGGGGATCCAGGTCTAGGGTACCCAATTGAGCTGGAAATGGAGGGAATTTCATTTCCCTTCTTTCCTTTCTCTTCTTAGTTTCCTTCTCAACTTGATCTTCAATGAAGATCTCATTGGAGAGATCAACCTTCTTGTTTAGCTCATCTTGTCTCTTCCCCAAACCATTCATTGTGTTTTCCATTTGATCATTACTTCCCGAATTTGGAAAGATTGTTGTGTCGAATCAGATTTTCTAGCCATTCTCTCTGCCTGTGGATTCGACATCCTTTTGCTTCTTGTCTCATCATCAAGGCTTTATTCTCAAAATCTTTTGTAGCAGAGACTTGTATAAAAATTTGAATCCCCTTGATTTGTTCTCCCCATTTGTGGCTTCTGTTCTACCTCGCTTTTTCTTCATGATGGTTATGGTGAGAATCACTTGCTCAGGCCCGGATTGTTATAAAAGATTCATGACTCGGCTTGAGTTTTACGCCAGAAGATATGATCTTTCCTTCATTTCTTTCTTGAAGTCCTCTCTTTCTTCTTTGAAGAACCTCTTTCATCTGTTCTTCTCTTCTTTTAGGTTTACTTCTTCCCATTCTTGATCTCTTAACAACTCCTTTTCATAAACTCCTTCCATGAATTCTTGTTGCACATTCCACTCTTTTTCCCTTTCTTCCATCTTCTTCTGTGTGGCATTGAGGATCTCCATTATTGAATTGTTCTCTTGGCCATCATAGGCTTTCTCCTGCTCTGAATGTTATTTCATAGGGGAGAACTAGCTAAGGGGATGGAGAAAATCTAGGGAGCTTCTTTCATCACTTCCTTTCATTTATGCGCAAATGTGAAAGTATTATTTTGGGAGGAACCACGGGTTCTCTTCTTCTTGTACCTTAACCCCAAAGTCTCCTCTTCTTGTCTGCGGTGGAGCTTCTTCTCTTGTTTCAAATCAACACCCCCTTTTTCTTTTTTGGTTTTAAGGTCCTTGCTCGCTCTGGTAGTAAGTGGTGATGTAATAAGGACTTCTTAACAACTTCTTCCCGGACTCCTTCTTTAGGCCTTTAAACATAAGCAGGTTATTGTTCTTTGGGTGGGGATCAGCCCTCTCTTATTTCCTTCATGATTACCTCATTATAAATTTTCAATTACTATTCCTACATTGAGCTTGTATCCTTCAGAATAGCATACATCATAATTGCTTCCTGCTTTCTCCTTTGTGCACACATGTGCTTGGTTGGGACCAAAGCAGGGGCCAGAAATAGAGACCATACCTTAGCCTCCTCGGTGAACTTCCCCTGTTCGGGGTTTTGGTCCTCCTTCCCCTTGTCAGAGTTGTGCTTTCGTCAGGTGAGCTTTTGGCAATCTTCTTAAAATTTGGGTTTCAGGCTTTTGAACTTGGACCCGTACTTCATTACTGCCATTCCATAGGCCGTTAATGTCTTTGGCTCCTGCTGGTACCCACACTCCTCACAGCGAACACGGTGTTGTCTTTCACGCCTACGGTTGAATAAATTCTTTCTGCTTCTTTGTGTGCTTTGACTTTTGATGTGCGCGAAACTGACCTCTTTGTTCGATCATGCCGCAGAGGGTAATGGGGTTTGAATCTTCTTTACGTCTGAACCCTTGTTGGCATAAGATGCTTCTTCCGATTGGAATAAGCTTCCTCGACACAAAATCTTCCACTTCTTCTTCTCTCTTGCTTTTCCCTTTCTCTTGTCCGTTCTTTCTTGGCTTCTTTGGTGCTTACAGTGGGCATCTTGTCGGTTCTTCCTGTGGTTCTTCTTACGGTTGCACATATTCCTCCATGATCTCTTCCAAGTTAGGTCTGGGGTTTGAGGTTTTGACCATTTGAAACGGAAGGAAAGTTTTGGCGAAGATTTTGAGAGCTAGGGTTTTCGAGAATTTAGAATCGAGAAGGAAGGAGGATGAGCGGTTTATGAAGTGGAGCGGGAGTGAAGAAGTTCTCCAACGATTCTGAATTCAACCAAATTTTGTGGACTAATTATTATTTCATTAAATTAAACGTAAGCTACATCCATTCCGCCTCACTTTTATTTAAGAACATTAATTTTAGGGTAATTAAGAGGGTGAGTGGCGGCCACGGGACGTCCCTTTTTATGTCGCGACATCTTAAGTTTGTCGCGGCGTAAACATCGGATTTTTTTTTTTGTTTTTTTTTTTAATATTGTGTTGTCCCATGTCATGACTTTTCATTTTCAAGTTTTGTTTTTAAATACGCGACCTATGCCCTTAGTTCAATGATCTCGAAACTTGAATTCCTTCAGTAATCTATACCCTTTAGACATTTATTCGAACATCTCCAGCGAGAAATTCAACAAGCAATTCACTCATATTTCCACGGGTTTGGTTTAGGAGAAAGTTACCCCCTTTGTTCATGTCGTGACACATGGGATTCTTTGGAGATGTCACGGGTTGCTTTTCGCATAAATGTATTTGATGTGGGCATCTTGTATGATTTACAGAAAATTTAATTAAACTGCAATTAACTTCTCAAAATTAAATCTATCTTTATAGAACTAATCAAAAGCGAAGTGCAAAAAAAAAAAAAAATTTGGAAATCTAAGCGAGAAACTAAATTTTCTATGGAGGTTGCCTCGACCATTCTTTCGATTTGAGTCCTTAAATTTGGACTTCTTGTTTAGTTCTTCTTCTTTCTAGATAATAACTTCTTTGGAGCTCTTCCATTCCTTCCTCTCGGCTTAGATAGTGCTTCAGTCTTTGTCCATTGACTTTGAATTCTTCTCGATGCTCAGTCCTTAATGTCTTGCTCGGAATCTTATTTAGCAGCACCCTTGTGTATGGCCCACTCCATTTGGATTTCAACTCTGAAACAATTTCGAGTCTAGAATTAAACGGTAGAACCTGTTCCCCACACTTTCTGAACTCTTTCCTCGGGGATCCTTTGATCATACCATTTCTTTGTCTTATCCTTGTAGATTCTAACATTATCGCAGGCTTCACATTTCTCAATTCTTCCAGTTCCGACAGTTGGAGCAATCTCTCTTCCCTTGCAGGTTTAAAATCGAAGTTCAACTTCTTGATGGCCAACATTGCCTTGTATTCCAATTCCAGAGGTAAGTGACATGGTTTGCCAAAAACAATTCTATATGGGGACATTCCAATGGGAGTTTTGTATGCAGATCCGTAAGCGAGGTACATCAAATCAAGTTTGGAAGACCAATCCCCTTCTAACCCAAGCTCACAGTCTTTTCAAGTCATTCTTTTAATCTCCCTTGTTGGAAATTTACTTGCTTGTCCATTAGTGCAGGGATGATAAGCTAAGACTCATTACATGCTTGATCCATTACACCTTGCTCATGAGTTTGCAAATATTTTGTTTGAAATGAAACTACCCATCGCTAATGATAGTTAAGGTGTTCCAAATCTGCTCAAAATATTTTTTTGCAAGAAGCTCACAACTGTATTAGCATCATTCCTTGGACAAACCCTTCTCTTCCCACCCATTTGAAACATAATCAGCTAGCTAGCGGTATATCGAATTCCCAATTGATGGTAGAATGATCCAATCAATCTATTCCCCATACATCAAAGATTTGTACCACCATTATACCTCTTAGGGGCATTTCATTTAGCTGGCGATATTTCCAATCTTTTGGCATCTATCGCACAATTTGCTCCCTTCGCGCGATCTACGAAGATAGTGGGCGATAAAATCGAACGGAATTATCTTGTAATTTATTCTTTCTCTGAAAAATACCCCCATGGTGATGCATGGCATTCATTCAAATTTTGCCTTGTTCATTTTACGGCACACATCTTCTTATTATCATGCTCGACACCTCTTTTTAAATAATAGTGGATCGTCCCAAATATAATACTGTAGCATGGGTTAAAGTTTCCTCTCTTACACGTTGGTAAATGAATTACGAAGGAATTACTCCACAAACTAAATAGTTCACAATATCAACATACCATGGAAGTTGGAAGGAAACTTTAAGCAGGTTGCTCATACGGGAAGTTCTACGTTAATATTACTTTCTTGCCCGGCGATTGCTTCTTTCTACTCTTGACAGAGTGATCGACTATCATTTAATCACACCCCTTTATCCTTAATCTCCAAGTCAAACTCTTGAAGTAGCAGTACCCACCTTATCAATCTTGGCTTAGCTTCTTTCTTTGACGCCAGTGCTTGATTCTTTATGATCGATATGAATAATAACATAGGATCCCAAAATGTATTTTAATTTTTCACAAGAAAATACTATAAGCTAGCATCTCCTTTTCAGTTGTTGAGTAATTTTCTTGTGACTGCTTCATTGAAGGTTCTACTAGCATAGTATATAGTCACGAATATTTTCCTTTCTTTTGCCCCAAGACAGCTCCCATTGCAAAATCAACGGCATCGCACATTATTTCAAATCCACGGTCCCATTACAGTGCGGCCATTATAGGTGCTTGAACCAATTTGATCTTGATTTCTTCAAAAGCGGCCTTGCGAGTCGTCGAGAATAAACCTTGTATCCTTCTCCGATGTCATAGTGGTCTGGCTATTTTGAAGTCTTTGATGAATCTCTATAAAATCCGACGTGCCCCGAAGCTTAGTACTCCTTTTCTTTGTGGTAGGTGGTGCAAGGATTTTGATAATGGATACCTTAGTTAGTCTACTTCCATTCCGATGCGCGAAATTTTATTCCCAAGAACAATACCTTCTGTACCATAAAATGGCATTCTTCCCAATTCGGTGCTAATTTGTTTGTCTTAGCATCTTTGGAAACCTTGTTTCCGGGTTCTTCAAACAACGTCCAGCCCCGGATCCATATACGGTGAAGTCATCCATAAAATTTCCATAACCTGCTTCAACGAGTGAGAACATTGACATCCTTACACCTTTGGAATGTAGCGGGAGCGTTACCTGACCCAAATGGCATCCTTACGAAGGCAAAGGTACCATAAGGGCATGTGAATGTGTAGTCTTTTCTTTTAATCCTCGGTCTGATAGCAATCTGATTGTAGCACAGACTCTCCCATCGAGAAACAAAATGAAGTGTCCTACTAATCACATCCAACATGCGATCAATGAAGGGCAAGGGAAATGATCTTTTAAGGTGGGCGTGTTCGACTTCACGTAATCAATGCGCCACCCTCCATCCTCGCTGGTGCTTGTTGGGTCGATTCATTTTCTCATTGCGGATCACAGTAAACCCACCCCTTCTTTGGAACCACGTAATTTGGGCTCGCAGGCCCATGCGAAGTGCATAGATAAAACGACATTGACAATTTGAGTACCTCCTTCGACTACTCCTTCATCTTGGATTCAGTCTCCTTTGATGTTCTCTGAGATGGCTTTGAATTTTCTTCTAGCGAGAATTTGTGCATGCAAATTGATGGTGATACCCTTTAACTCTTCCAATGGACCAAGCTAACATGGAGCTCTTTATGCTTCTTTAAGATTTTGACAACCTCACATTCCTCGGCATCACCCGAGTCTAAGCGAGAGATAATCACTGGTTTTCTTTGGTGATTCTAAGTAAACATACTTCAAATGACTTGGCAACTCTTTCGACGCAGCCTAACTGCTTTGGTTTCTTGATGAATTTCCTCTTTCATTATTTTCCCCTTTGTCATTCTGTTTTGCTTCGGACTCAACAATTTCTATAGAATGGCTTGTTGTATGGACAATCGGAGTAGTCATCTTCAATATCTTTGGGAATTTATCTCTTTTTCATTGGTAAAATTTGGAGCATTACAATCATTGTGAACATCGAGGGTTGTAGGTATAGACATCATCAACTACATTGCAGTTTTCTCTTGTCTATGTCTTACGTTACGCATGCTTTTGATCAAGTTGAAAGCGGCTTCCTCAACCCTCAAGGTAGGAATTCCTTTTTGCATGTCGATTAGGGCAGCTCCGGTAGCTGGAATGGTCTCCCCGATAGCGGGGGCACTTGTGAGATCTTCTTCCATGTCGAATGATGAAGTCTTGGGAAAACAAATTTCCCATGGTGACGGCGCATCTTCCATGACTCAGCCGGGTTTACCATCGATCACATGCGCCGTTTGAGAGTAATAGTGGTGAATAACCTCCCAGGCTTAATTGCTTGGCGACGAGAAAGGGCATCAAGTTTATCTTGGCTCCACGAGTCACGGGAGACTGCAGATTTAACTCCTCCAATGATGCAAAGATTGTAAAACTCTGGATCTTATCTTTTAAGCAAATTTCCTTCTTTATCCGCGGCCTTTTGCAAGTAGCGAGTGAGATTCACAATCCCTTCTTCTACTATCTTTCTTTTTCTTGCCTCGGCATGTCAACCGGGAATTTTGCATGAGTGGCATCAGTCACCACTTACGTAAAAGGGCATACTGATCTCTAACTTCTAAAGCGTTTTCAAAACCGCCTGTGCTCCTCTATCTTTGATTTTACGGTCTCTGTGGAAATGGGGCACACCAATTAGAGCCTTGGATATCCTTCTGTCCTCCTTCTTTTCTTTTCTCAGTGCTTCTTCACTTTTCTGACTTTCTTCTTCTTTGCTCTGTTTGTCATTTTTCTTTCATCTTTTCTAACTCCTTCCCACTCCTAAGCTGCACAGCCATGCAATCTTTTGGATTCTTCTTTGTGTCCTTGGGAAGGCATCTTTCCTCTGGCTTTGCAGGGTTAGGGCCGGTGCCACCTTGTGTCTCCCGGGTTCTTAGGATGCATTGGTGGGTATTACAGAAAAATTTGAGAAGCTGGTAGCGATTAGCTGGTCTGCAAACTTTTGTTCATGGAGTTCAACAGCTTCTTATCCCCATGAGCTGCAGCATCATTCTTGAGTGAGCCTTCTAAACCACGATATTCATTTACGTATTCATTTTTCCTTCTTCTTCTTCTTCTGGAACATAATTATTGTTGTGCTCTGTTGAGGTTACATCCATCTTAGAGAACCTTGTGTGAAACCCCTCCACCATATGAGAAATTCTCATGGTTCCTCGATCTTTAGGTGATAATGTCTTTAGCGAGGAGTTAGTATTGGGTTTGAAATGGTAGTTTCTTGGCTCGCCCGAGATAATTAACCTCTTCGACATCATAGAATTGTTCTTGACTCTCGACACTTCCCTTCAATAACTCTCTTTGTACTCTATCTCATGGGCGGTGTGTGTCTTTCTTTCTTGCTTGTCCATCACATTGCATAATGGCATCCAGCTTGGCCTCCGTAGCGCCATCTTGCTTTCAGCTCCATGATCCCCTTTCCTCTGTTGTTTCCTGCGAAAACTCGGAAGGAGTTTTCATATTGCATTCTTGAGGTCTTGATCAGCTCTTTTACCTCTTGACACTTTTTCGTTGAATGCTCCACAATGAAGCATCAATGATCCCCTTTGATAAATCATTCAAGGCATGATATACAATGTCCATCTGAGTCTTCAGATCTATCCCATGCATTGGACATCTTCTTAGCAACCGTTTGAATCTTTCCCAAGCTACATACAGGATTTCCATGCCTCTTTGAAACACAATGATTTCTCTCCTTCTCTACGAGGTGAGGCTGGGGGAAAGAATCACACCTAAAGTAGGCCTCTGCTAACTCTCTTGGTATCAACGAGAACCATATGGTAAAGATTCATACCATGTAGTAGCGTATCTCTTAGAGAATGGGAATAGATGCGGTTGATGACTTAGTCTCACCCTATTCAACTTCCTTTGTATTAGCATCCTGAGAAATCTTCCCGAGGTGCTCTTTTGAGTCCTCGATGGGATGACCGATGGCGATCTTTCTTGGACCATTGTAATTAGTGTTGGTTTAAGTTCAAAATTATTTGCATCAATAGCTGGCTGCCTGATTGCAGAGTACTCATCTTGAATAATAGGCTTCCAAAAGTCCTCCATAGTATCAGTAATTGGAGGCCTTCTAGCTGCTTCTCTATGTACTTCATTCTGATCCTGTCTTTCATCTGCCATGGTTGAGTTTTTACGCCTTCTTTATCTTTCTCAAGCAGAGTGTTCTCTCTAATTAATGTCTGTTTGAGATGAGATCGATTACATTTCCTATGCATTAAAATTTTGTCCACGAAATCAAAACACATTTACATTACAATAGGATTAGTACGGTCAACAAATATTTTCAATATGGTTTGTTAAGGTTAGTGGCCTAAAAATATACATGAAAAGCTATTTTTGTTCTTTTTCTTCAAAATGTCCAAATTAGCATTTCCTTCTTTCGTCTGGATATTGATTTACTAAATTCTTTCGATCCCCGGCAACGGCGCCATAAAACTTGTTAACCGGATCAAAACACATATACAAATTTATGACACTATTACCAAGGACTATTGTCTAATCCCACCGGCATGGCGTACGTAAACTTCGCCGGACCAAACACATATACAAATTTATGACCTATTACCAGGGACTATTGTCTAATCCCGACAGCAGCGCCATAAAACTTATTCGCTTTCTATTATATAAACCACAAATCTCCTAGAGTATATCATTTTCAATTTTAGTTTGGCCCTATCACCTGCCAAGTGCACGATTAAATGATAATAAAATGAATTATAAGTCCGGAATGCTCGATCCCACGAGATCTCAAGAATTATAGATCATACCACGACTACTCAAGCTCTATACTATTTGGACTATAACATGACATTGTGATCCAGCTTAAGAAGCTGGAAAATATACAAGTATTAGGAAAAAAAATGAACAATCAAATAAACTGGAATCTAAAGAATAAAGAATAATGAATAGTGAGGAAAATAAATGGAAACTGAATAGTTATCTTTTAGAGGACTCATCAAGATCACTGCTATTGTGAAGTATCAATTCCTGTAACAACGATAAAATTGCTTGCTAATATTTCGGGTTTTAAAACTGTCCAAAGGCGTTTAGTAGTCTGACTGGATCTCTCAACGCTCCGAGTTCATGATCTAATTTTCCTGATTCTTTCGAAGACAGGGAATTAGATGACTACCTTTAATAGGGATTTCATTAATTTGGGTATTTTTCTTTTGCAATATGTACCCATTTTATGGGTAGTAAAACTTAAGCTCCCAAGTTATCGGTCAAGCAAGGATATCTGACTCACGGTTACTCTTCCTCTAAATTAGAATAAATCACCCTACTCCCTTGATTAGATCTCGGTAACACGGGATCGGCTTCACTATTCGAATTGAGGTGAACTCTACGCTGTTTAAATTATTAACTCATTTAACTCATTTCTTGAGTTTCAAGTGAAGAGGATTTATCTAGAAGTAAACACAAAGCTCATTAGATCTCTAATAGCAGGTTAATATACCTTCAAGGAAATGTTCATAACTCTCGAGAATGTCTTCTGTGTCCACTTTCAGAGATGACCTCATGAAATCGAGCAATGAAACAAATGCTTAAATCGGGTATAAGAATGATATTCGGATAAAGCAATAAACCCATAACCACTAAGTAAATTCATGGCTTGAAATTCACGAAATTTATTGGAAACAACTACGGAAAGATAGAATTCGACTATAACATTCACTTAATGGATCTTTGGGTTTCTCAATTCTTTAGAATTACACCTCTGACATTCCTACGATCATAGAACAAGCGCAATTTGAAATTGGATAAGTCGAATTCCGGAGAATTTATGCGAACTTCAAACATTCGGTAGTAATTTGAAAGAATGGAATTACGCATTGACTTACACTTTCGAAAGCGATAATATCGAGATCCAGGAAAATAAAACAAAAATAAAGAAGATGAAAATAATCTAATCTATAACTGACGGAAATAGAAAAATAAAAAAAAGAAAGAAAAGAAAAGAAAAAATAAAATGAAGCCTTATTTGCGGATCTTTAAGTTACTTGCTCCGCTCTTGCCTCAGGCCTTCTTTCTTCTTAAGGTAAACTTTGCTTATTTATAGGGTTTCTCAGTTGGGCTGGCCCTAAATTCAATGCATTCCTTTGTGGATTCAAGTGGTAGCCCGTATTCTTATTCGGGTCACGACCTCAAATCCCTTGTCGTGACATTAGTTAGTTTGGCACTTGTTGCTGACATTTATCGATAAGTCATGACATTCCTTTGTTTCACGAGGCATCTTATGTGCGACATCAATCTCTTATCGGCGACATCGTCTCCCCTGTCTTTGCGCGACTTTGGCCCGGTGGTTCACGATGTAGCGACATCAATCCTTTGTTAATGACATCACTTCATGCCTCCATGAGGTTTCAAGCTGATTCGTTTACGATGTACCGCGACATGATGCTATCAGCGACATATTTCGTATCATGCGGCTTTCAAATGACGGTTCTTGATGTCGCGACATCAATCGCTAATATTGACATCATTTCATGCCTCTGCAGGTTTCAACTGTTCGTTCCTGATGTCGCGACATCAATCTCTTGTCGCGACATCAGCTCATGTCTTTGCAGCTTTCAACTGATTCTTCCTGATGTCGCGACATCAATCCTTTGTCGTGACATCACTTCATGCCTGCGGGTTTCAGCGTGTTACGATGTAGACATCAATCTCTTGTCGCGCGACATCGGTTCATGTCGCCGCGACTTTCAACTAATGGTTCCTGATGTCGCGACGCCGATCTCTTAATCCATTGACATCACTTCATGCCTCGCGAGGTTTCAAGTATTAAGCTTTTGGTGTCGCGACATCAGTCTTATTCATACGACATCAACTTAAGTCACAATGGTTCATCTTTCAAACCTATCATAGCTTGAGCGCACACTCTTGTCGCGAGCCCTCCATCCTTGTCGCGACATCCAGCCTTTGTCGCGACATCCGCGATGTTGTCAGCGACCGCCAATTCAACAAGTCTACGGATTAATCTCATTCATAGAACTTGTGATCTCTGTCATGACCTGCATCAAATTTCCTTCAATTTTTCGTCTTCGCGACTTGCATACTTGGGCCCATGCAAACCCCGAAAACTGCAACATTAGTTAACCGGTTACTTTTTCATTACGCCACCGCCATTTTCTACGTTTTACTCCACCAATTCTTTGCATTTTTCTCTTTTGTTTTTTCTTCTTTCTTTCACACTCCACGCTAATAACAAATTGGGTAGGTTTCTTACATTATTACGCATATTAGTATTCGCTTTCGAATCAATCAAACGGAAAAATGGATTAAAATAGATGACTTTTAAGCTCATCACTCTCATGCATGTGAGGATTTTCAACCTCCTCTTTGGGTGCCTTCATGACTTTAGATTCTTCTTCTAAATAAATGTGGTGGGTCTGGATTGACAGGGCATTTTTTAAATCAGAAATTTTCCACCAAAGCTTGCTTGTTCATTTTGAGGAGGTGCAATAGGTTGTCCTCCTGTGGAGTGGCCAGCAGTGACGATATTACAATTGGACACTGCTTGTTTTCTTCTAGAAATGCATATTTTAATTCCACAGGCAAGGGTTTAAGATCCAACTGTTGAGGTTCCTTTTTCTCTTCACCAGTCAACAAAGGTAGAATTTCTATTTTCTTTCTCGGCCTTCTTGGCTGAACTCATGCATTGGGGTTCTGTTGCTCTACAAGGCACTCGAACTCACAGGTTAACACATCTTGCACTTGCTGCTCATTATCTTGTTCTTCAAGAAATGTATCTATTATGCAGACTTCTTCACAGTCATCCTCCACTGGTTGCATATGCCTTTTACTCAAATGGAAGATATTGCGTTCCAAAGTCATATTCCCAAAAGTGCATTGCATAACCCCATTTCGGCAATTTATAATGGCATTAGTAATAGAATGGCCTTTTCCCAATATGATGGGTATGATTGGCCCCACTATGACCGACTTCTATGTCTTCGAAATGCAATGAAATCCAGCTGGATAGTAGAATTTGTCCGCTTGTGACTAGAACATCCTCGATGGTCCCTTTGGAATTTTAATGAACCTATCGGCTAGAGATAGTGTGATGGAAGTGAACCCCAGTTCTCCCAAACCAAGTTGCTTGCATGGAATATATGGCGGTAGGTTCACATTAGCCTCGAAGTCTAGTAGTGCTTTCTACACTAGTGCCACGATAATGCTTGAGATTGTAGGACATCCGGGTCCTTGCTACAAAGAGTCTTGCACTCAATGATGGCAGCTCACTTGCTCAGTCAAAGGCCTTTTTATTCACGTGAAGCCTCTTTTTCACAGTACACTTCGTCCTTCAAAATTTTGCATACGTGGGGACTTGCTTGATCATGTCTAGGAAAAAATGTGCTGCCGTAGTAGTACCTACAAAATTTCAGTTTGGTTCTTGAATTTTCTTTTAAGTGCTTATTGGGAAAGAGGGGTACGGCTTCACCTCTTCCTTCTTCAGTGATTGTTTCTTCCTGCGAATTAGATCAACTCTTTTGTGGGAGCTATCTTGGTTGGTGCTAGATTTGCTTTGGTCTCGATTCTTTACCACTTCTCAAAAAGTCTGGCCTTTAACTTCATCAATTCTTTGCATTTGGATCAACTGGAGGGCCTATCTCATGCATTCCCTAGGTTTTTCTTTGTGTCACGGGAAGGAAATTTCCCTTTTTCAAGACCTGCTTTCTTTGGTTGAACAACACAATCTCATAATGCATACTGTCCAATTTCTTATTGAGTGAGCTCTCGACTACCTCAATTTTCCTGATTAAGTTTGAACCATTGACACCTTTTGTTCTTCCATGAACGTGCTGCCCTTTGCTTAAATTTAGAATTGCTTGCTCAATGGGAGAAGAGGTGGAGGCTGTTGCTCACTGTGCTAAGTGGAGCTGGCTGGCACATTTGTGCTCCTAGGGGGCATATCGGGTTTGGCTTCCATGATAGGTTCGGATGATTCCTCGATTTGGGTTATAGGTGTTGCCATAAGGAGCATTTGTAGGTGGCTTGGCTGACCAAGACATGGGCACATGCTCTTGCATTAAGTCCCTTGCTAAAAGGAATACTGGGCGTTTACTCCCTAGGGTGGCTATTTGGTAAACCAATTAAAACAAGCGCGGTTAAGATGCGACCATTTCGTTCAACGCTTGCATTTCGTATTGATTTCTCATTTCCGGCTCCTCGACCTTTGGGTCAAAGTGAGTCGAGTTGCTTTTCATCTTCGTGTCTTGAGAAGTGCATAAATACCTCCCCTTTGGTGGGTCGAAGGCCTCATTCTTCTGCCTCCTTGGATTCGGTTCATCCCATGCCTTGGGTTTCGGCCACATAGTTGAAAAAGTCCATTGGCCTCGTACGGCGTTTGCTCAAAAAAGTCACCTCCTTTATGGTTTAGAAGCGATTTGCTTCATGGTTGGAGACTAATACCATCATAGAAATGATTCACTAGCATCCAGAGTATCAAAACCATGGGTGTGAACATCTTTCCACGATGGTCTCATGAACCTCCCAACAACGATAAAGCTTCTCATTGTCATAGTAGAATGAGTGTAGATTTGCCTCTTGTTGGTGTAGTTGTGCTGAAGAATTTCTTCAAAAACTCAACTTGAAGTTCGACCCAATTTCTAATTGTTCTTGGCCTCAGTGAATTGAGCCAAATTTTGGCCTTGTCTTTCAGTGTCAATGAAGTCTTTTAAGCAACCAAATCCATGTCGAACATTCCTTCCTTAAAGTTGTCATACCTCCTCGAACTCAGGATATGAGTATATGATTCTGTTCTCCATTCCATGAAATGTGGGAAGCAGGGGCACCAGATAGGGTCTTACAACCACATTATCAACAGGTGGTATGATGCAGGAAGGTGCACTCACTCTAGGAGGGTGTATGTGGTCCCTCATTGACACGTATCTTTGTTGGATTCATTGGGGCGCTAGCGGCTTCTTCATTCCTCGGGTAGAGGATCATTTGCTCAACCCCACACATTGCACACTTGACTTACAGCCATTAGGTTGGTTGTCACAGAGGACTCTTTGCGATCTACAGGGGAAATATCTATCCAGTGATGCATAAACCTGTGACACAAGAGACAAAGCAAGAACAACTTCTGAGCCTTGCGAAAGGATCGATGTTAGCTAAAAAAATGGCTATTAAAAGAAAGCATTTCGGCGGTAGTAGAGGTAAAAAAAACTTGAAATTCTAAACAATGAAATTCAAAAGGTTTAAAGGTCACGATACTTGTAATGAGGATTACAAGGAGTACTCATCAGCCCCTCATCATGCCCAGTTTGGCACCATCACAGCGAGCGCCCGTTTGGTCAGTACTTGATAGGGTTGCCGGAATCAACAAAATTTATACCTAAGTTGCTCCTACTGCTGTAGCGTAACTGTTGCAGTATAGCGGCTCTGGGGTCGGGTAGGGATGGGTTTTTCATCTTACAAATGACTTGTATAATGATTCAAATGGTGAGGCTTTGTTTGGATTTTGAATTTGCATAAAAGTGTGGTTATTTATTTGTCATAATCTTGAAACGAGTTTAAAATAAGATGTAAAAAGAAGACCTTGAAGTTTTGGGTCACTAGTTTGGTATGATGGGGTTGTAGGGGTGTCCTCGGGTTATTTCCTCGCATTAGGGCAAATGACATATAGTCATTTCCAAAACTGGATCTTTGTTTAACTAAACCAACCCTTAGTAACATTCCTATTTGAACCATAGCATTCTTGAGCATTTAATGTTCCTGGGTTGAAAATAAAGCATTTAACCTACTTTTCGGTGGCTCGTAAATGACATCTAATGGATATCGTGTATCTAGCAATAAGAATACAGAACCTAAAGAATGCAAGTATTGACCCAAAGAAAATACATTAAATAGCATTTAAACCTAGTTTTGAAAGTTTGAAACACAAATACAGCGATGCCTGCTTCATGAAAAGCAGGAGGAACAGCTGCAAACCCACGGCAACCAGCCCATAGCCCTCCTCTTCAAGGTTTTGAGGCTTAGCCGACATCCGCTGAGTTGTCATCCTCAAAGGGGGTGTTTGGCGACTAGAAAATGAGGAAAGAGGAGAGAA
Organism: Tetrastigma voinierianum; assembly: GCA_016808115.1. Classification (NCBI taxonomy): domain Eukaryota; kingdom Viridiplantae; phylum Streptophyta; class Magnoliopsida; order Vitales; family Vitaceae; genus Tetrastigma; species Tetrastigma voinierianum. Next base: position 140,240 of record JAEQBH010001009.1, read on the forward strand.
GAGGAAAATGGAACTGGCCATAAATGAAGCTAACGTTAAATGAATAGTTTTCTTACAAAATATTCATAACATGGCTTATATAGCCCCACAAACATGCGAAAATACCAAACTAACCTAAATAATATGATTACATTGAGGGCAAAGAGCAATTAATCAAGCCAATTCGTTTGGATCACAAAAATGTCTGATCACCGAGAGAATTTCGCTGTACACAGGGGAATTTCGCTATCATGCGAGGAAATTGTGATGCTTGCTTCCTGCGTCTTCCATTTGCATTATGCATCTTCTAGCTTGCTATTTTCTTCATCGAGGGCTTGATAAATCAGCGAAATTCATACGAACTTGGCATCATCGGCACAATTTCGATGCAAACGATGTCATTCTATTGAGTTCTGAAACTACGAAAACAACCTGAAACAAAATGTTAGTACTAAAGAGGCCTACACATGTCAATAAGCTTAAATAATATGATTAATGCCTTAAAAAAAAGCACTCAAAACCTATCTTAAATAGGACTTAAAATACTTTTTTGGGTACTAATCATTCAAATCTGAAAAAATCAAAATCAGTTATCATATCAACTGACTTGACATAAGAAAAAGAGCATAAACTAATAGAGATTCTCATAAAGTATAAAGAAGCAATTGCCTGGTCAGTGGAAGATTTGAAAGGAATCGGTCATGGAAGATTTGAAAGGAATCAGTTCTTCTATATGCATGCATAAAATCCTCTTGGAGGAAAACTTAAAAACATTAATAAAACATCAGAGAAGACTTAATCCAACTATGAAAGAAGTATCCAAAAGAAGTACTAAAATGGATGAATCTGGGATTCATTGCTACAATCTCAATCAACCCTTGGGTGAGCCCAATTCATGTAGTTCCCAAGAAGGGTGGATTCATTGTCATCAGAAATGAAAAGAATGAATTAATTCTAATAAGAACTGTAACAAGATGGAGGGATTATGCGTGGTCTGAGAAAATTGAATCTTTGCCCAACAGAAAGGAGTTATCTTTACCTTTTTATTAATCAAGTACTAGGCAGATTAGCAAGACACCCTTATTTGTTTTTTCTTGATAGATATTCTAGTTACTTGTCAAATTTCCATAGCCCTAGAGGATTGGAAAATATTACATTTAATTGTCCTTATGGAACCTTTGCTTTTAGAAGATGTCATTTGGATTATGTAATGCTTCTGCCACCTTTAAAAGGTGTATAATGTCGATTTTCTAAGATTTGGTGGAGGAGGCTATGGAACTCTTCATGGATGACTTCTCAGTTTATGAATCCAGTTTTGAGAACTGCTTGAAAATTTTAGAAATTGTACTTTGGAGGTGCCAAGACAAGAATTTAACTCTGAATTGGGAAAAGTGTCATTTCATGGTAACATAAGGTATTGTCTTGGGGCACAAAATTTTTGCAGCTAGATTAGAAGTTGACCAAGCAATGTTTTATGTTATTGAAACTCTGATGCCACCTACTACAGTCAAGGGGATTAGAAGTTTTTTGGGACATCTTTGCCGGTTTATAAGATTGCAAAGACTTCTCAAAATTTCAAGACCATTATCGATTTGTTGGAAAAAGGATTCTAAATTTGATTTACAGTGAATCATGCAGGTTTGCATTTGAAGAAATAAAATCGGATTAGTTTATAAGCTCACATGGCAACACCAGGCCAAACAAAGATTTTGAAATCATGTGTGATGTTAGTGACTATCTGATAGGAGGCAGTGTTGGGACAAAGAACAAAGAAAATTTTCAGAGCAATATTCTATGTCAGCAAAACCTTTAATAAAGCACAAGATAATTACTCAACTACAGAAAAGGAGATGCTGGCAATGGTGTTTGATTGTGAAAGTTCAGGCCATACATACTAGGATCCCATGTTATCACACACACTGATCATGCAGCAATCAAATATTTGATGACAAGAAGATGCCAACTAAGCGATCAGGATGGGTATTATTGTTGTAGAGAGTTTGATTTGGAGATCAAAGGACAACAAGAGTGAAAATGTGATGCAGTCACTTGTCATAGTTGAAAAGCCTACGAAAGAATGACATGAAAGCTAAAATGAGAAAATTTCCTTGATAGGTAGCTCTTTTAGGTGTCCATCCAAATACCTTGGTATCACATTATTGTTAATTACTTAGCTTGCTGGAATCATGCCACGAATTCAGCTACCCTTCGAAAGAAAATTGAGAGTGATGTAGGGTTTATATATGGGATGACCAGCATTGTTTAGAGTAGAGGGTAAGGTCAGTCATCGAGAAGATGAACAAGGTGAAATTTTGGATAAATGTCATGCATCACCATATGGAGGACACTTTGCAAGAGACTATTCAGCCTAGAAAATTCTCTAATCAAGTTTTTATTGGCCAGAAACTGTGCGCGACCCCGAGCTGGTCCGACCCAGAATGGCTGAGTCAGAACGAGCAGGGGACGCTGGGTTTTATTTTCTTTTATTTCCGTGTTATTAAATTCTATTTTTCAAAAGTGTCTGATTAATGCCCAAAAAGTGCAATTTTGAACCCTATATTAGATAGGGTTTGAGTGCTTTAACGCATTAATCATACCTCATTCCTCTCCAATTGAAGTGTTCTAGTCTTCTTAGTAACACTTATATGCCATTTAGAGAGTATTTTTGGTTTGTTTTACGGGCTTTGCGCACTTTTGGGAGTCAATCTCGAGTCAAATGATGAATCATGGAAGTTGGAATTCAGAGTCTCGATATCAACCAGCCCCAGAATCAATGAGAAAACCAAGGCAAAATGAAGAAAATGTGATCACGAGTTGAGACGGGGTGAATCGGCAATGCGAGAATTTTCGCTAAACTTGCGAAAATTTTAAGCTAGACCTCCCAAATTCGCTAGCACTGTTCCTTAAGCGAAAATAATTGATTTAAGCTTCTCACAAAAATTTACGTAGCTTAGCGAGAATTTAGCTAATATAAATTACTTACACCATAAGCGAAATTTCTTGTTTTAACTAGACACAATTGATTTGTAGTTAAGCGAAATTCCTCAAACTAGCGGGGTGATGCCTCGTCATGCTTTGTAATTAATGCCAAACCGCCTCCAAACTTGGTGTATTACTTAATTGTCCTATAACTTAGCTAATTTCATAGGTTTTTGGTATTTTCATGCCTTGAGAGCCTATAAGCCCCTCTTTGTTTGTAACCTAAGAGCGATTGAGACAACAATCTGTGGAGAAGATATTTTTGTAAGTTTTATTTTTGTACATAAAGTCTTTATTTTAGGTTTGCTTTCTTTTCTCTCTTCTCTCTGCTTCTTTCTCTCCCACTTTCCAGTACGCAGACACACACCTCTTGGGGATGACAACTCAAGAGATGCTTGAAAACTAAACCTCCTTTCTTTGAAGAGGAAGGAAGAAATTGGCAATTGGTGGGGCAAATACATATTTGTCCTCTTGTACTAAAAGCTATGTAGTGTATTTATAGCCCTTATATTTTCAAAACATGGTTGCATAACATTGAATGTCATTAATTTGGCCAATACTCTCCGTGCTTTAGAATCCGATTGCATATTCGAGTGAGAGGTCTTTTGTGATTCTTTAGATGGTCTTTACGAGCCTCTAAAATGATATTTATATGTTAGGTTTCTCAAATTAGGGTTGCATAGCATTTAATGTTATTGATTTGGCCAATACTCTCCATGCTTTAGGCTGTGATTCTTTAGATGGTCTTCTGAGCCTACGAGATGATATTAAATGTTAGGGTTTTAAATAGTAAAGGGGCCATAACTGCATGCTACATGTATTGACTCAAATAGGAGTTGTTTCATGGGTGAGGTTTGCTAGTTAAACATAGATCCGGTTATGCCAGGGACTATAGGTTGCTTGTCATAACGCGAGGATAAAACCCGAGGACACTTGTTTGCCACAACACGAGTTAGTGACTTTAATTCTTAAAAGTTAACTTTTTCACACTTTAACTTCGGTTTTACAATTCTCGGTTTCAAACCATTCCCCATTTATTTTGAAACATAATTCAAAGTCCAAATAAGCCTTACCTTCGAGGCAGTGCAAACCATTTTTAGGATGAAAACCCATCCAGTGTTGATACCTGAACCCATTTATCTTGCGTTAGCATATTTCTGACTGAGTGAAGTAAGGGGTGCTTTGGGTGTATAAATTTTGTTGATTTTAAGCTCAGCCTGCGTAGCCGCGAATCAAATGGCGCCGTTGCGAGATGGTGCCAAACTACAAATGAAGTAAGTTGAAGAGTACTTGTGATCCACATCACAAGTGAAGGTAACTTTACCTCTTTTCGCGACTCGATTGCGAGGCGCCGATTTTTATGATTAGCGATGCTTGCATTGTTTGATTTTGATTCGGGTTTCGGTTTTCATTGGTCGGTTTTATTGTTGTTAGTTGTTTATCTTTTTGCAAAGTTGTTTGTTGCTCTTTGTTGTCTAAATTTTGTAGCAGTGTTTGCATGCAACGATTAGGATAGAGACACATCAAGGTAGATTGCATAGGATAAATTACCTGACCCGACCTAGCTAGTGAAGTTAGTGTACCAAGCGATACCATGGATCCCATACCTGAGGAACAACGAGGCCAACCGAGAACCCCCGTGAATCAAATGCCTATAGAACCGTGAGGTCCACATCCACCTCTAAGAGTTAGTGCCCACGTCGTATCATTCCTCCTCTTTGAAGAAGTAGCGGTGAGGCCTTGTTAGTACCCCTACTCCCCACATATCATGGTATGGAAAGATGAAAATCCATACACTCATATTAGGGATTTTGAGGAGGTTTGCATTACCTTTAAGGGAAGGTATGATGGACATGGATTCTTTGAAATCAGTATTTAGTGACCTTTGAAGATAAGATGGGCCGACTCATTTGAGACTAGGTGATGATGAGACGTGAATTCTAAGTGATTCAGTGCTCCACCGACAATATTCAAGTCAAATTATCTTCTCTGACTCAGATGTGATTTTACCGATGTGTTTATGAGTCCATCGGTGCATGCCCACATCATGGGTTTGATACTTGGATGTTGGTGAACCACTTCTATGGTGGTATGTCTCTGCCATGAGGCGGCTCTTAGAAACTATGTGTGGGGGAGACTTTTTAATGAGCATCCACGATGAAGCCGTGGATTTTTAAGTACGTGGTATTTGAAACTTCTAAGGGTGGGATGAGCTAATCCACAGAGAATTGGATAGGATGAGACCACCCGAGTCAGCAAAGGGTGGGATGTATGCCTTTGCACGAAGAAATAGAAATGAGAGCCTAGGATTTCAGCCCTAGCTAGGAAGGTAGAGAGGCTTAAAATGACGGCTCAGAGGTGCATGCGGTAGTAGAAAATCCTGCACGGTCCGATCCTTGCCTGTTCCAATCCCCTGCACACCCAACAAAACAGTGTCCTATGGCCCCTGCCGGTGGAAGGATTTGATGTCGGAATGTGTAAACAACGTAGGACAATACAAGCCACAACAATCAATGCTCCATATGGTGGCCACCTACAATTCGATTGGAGGAATCACCACTAATCTTGCATAGGAGACCTAATCCCCCTCTTATGTACCCCAGTGCCAAACCTGGATTTAGTTTCCCTCCACAGTCTAAACAACCACCATCCTCTTCTCCAGTGAACAAGCCATTTTGAATTTAAGTAAGGTGGTGGGGCAACTTTGTTGAGGCAAAGAATCAATCATGGCCCAGCACGAAGAATTGTCTGTAGAGAATACATTGAACAAAAGAATAGATGGGCTTGAGGCCAATCAACCGGAAAATTGATAACCTACGATATTCAATCACTAAGATCAACAAGTTGCTAGAAGTACAGAGAAAGGGAGGTTTCCATCACAAACGGTTCCAAACCTAAAAGGAATTAAGCTAGAGGTAGGATTATCAGCCGATTCGGGGAATGGATGAGGTTAAGGCCATAATAACCCTTAGAAGTGGAAAAGAGGTTGATCAACTTATGCCAAAGCCTGTTGAAGAACCTAGGCAGGAAGAGGAATTGCATTCTGAGCATATTCTCCTAGAGGAGGATTCAATGAAATACCGCATACCACCTCGGAATTTCCCTGAGTAGCGAGGAAGAAGGCGACTCATGACGGGCATTCTTGAGGAGGTTTTAAGGCAAAAGTGAAGGTTAAATACCTTTACTAGACCTAATCGAACAAGTCCCCTGCTTATCTGAAATTATTGAAGATCTTTGCACAATCAAGAAGGGTTAGGCATTGAGAAGAATGCATTTCTCATTTGAACATATCAGTGCCATAATTAGTAAATACCTGTCAAATACAAAGATCCACGGATCTCCCGATTTCAGTCAATATTGGTGGGAATTGCGCCAAAAAAGTCCTTACTTGATTTGGGCGATTAATAGAGCTAATCGCAGTATTCGATATACAAGCGATTAGGTCACAGAGTGAACTTAAACCTACCCGACGAAATCATGCGCTCGTTGGCCCAGATAGATCGGTGAAAATCCCTAAGGGATAGTTGAGGATGTCTTAGTGAATAGACAAATTCTGATGGAATTTTGTGGTACTTGACGAACCAATTGCTAGTAGACAATCATGTACCAATCATCTTACAGGAAGACCATTTATGGCCCTTGCCCGATACAATAATAAGTGGAATGGAGTCATGCAATTAACCTTTGGTAACATGACCATGGAGTTGAACATCTTTCATTTGAACAACAAACATGAGTTGCTAGAAATTGAGAATCATTTCTGATGAAGTTATTTCAAATTGATCGGTGTGCGAAGAGAAAACACGATTAATCGGGAAATGCGAAGCGATTACCCATGTTGATGAGGTGTTTTGATCACGCCGCCGAAGCCCGCTTTGTAGAAGGCGATTACTCAATTGAATCCAGTAGTGAGAAACCGAACAGCAATGGGAAATCCGACACAAGATTGACTCGGACCAGCTGCCCAGGGTTTGGGGAGATCATCCTCCTTGACCCTCGCCCAGGCAATTTGGTAAAATTGGCGATTTGGTGTTCTCACAAACCAAATTCTGACTCAAATAGATTGCTTTATTTTAATTGATTAATTTCGATAATTTGATTATTTTAGAAAGTTTCCTAATTTAGTAGTTTACTATTTTTAGTAATTATGTAATTTTTTTATTATTAACTTGTTTAAATTTTCATTATAGTTTAATATAATAATTTTTGTTTTTAAATTTTAATATTTTAATCTTGAAATCGATTTGCGGGGTGAAGCGAGGTTCCGACTCAATTTCGCTATAATGTCGAAATTTGGTGGAAAGCGACTCGCCGACTTCCTTTTGAACGCTATTTAAACCCAGGGAGGGTGAAAGTTTTGGTCCTTCATTTTCTCCTCCCTTTGGCCAGGGCACTTGGTTGCAGAGGCGGTAGCCAGCTGCGCCCACAATTCAGTAGCCGGTAGGTTGACTACCTGCGACGAGCCTGCTGGGAGCCACTCTGTTTGTCGCGCGCCACCTGGCGAACTATTCTACTGCCGCTTCCGCTTCCACCGTGCTTGTTCGCACGGGGGCGGTTGACACTTTGCACTGCCGGGACAAGCTACATTCTTGCGTGATGTGAGCGGGTGCCGCATCAGTGCCATTTCAGTGCTCCAGCCTGTGCCGCTCGTGCCTTGAGATAGCCCTGCATTGATTTTCCTAGCTTTGCCTAGCCTCCACTTCACTGACAGTGGTTGGTGTGGTTCATCCGAGCCCTGGTTCCCTGCCAGTGAGCCTTGATTCGTTTATCTGCATTAGTGTGACTCAGTCGTCAGTAGTGGGCCACATATCGACCACCACTGCGGTGCCACATTTTTATTTCTGATCTGACCCGGCGTACTCGAGAGATTCTCTTCCTATTACGATTATGGATTCGTGCAGGTGGAGTCGGAATCTTGACCTCCGGGTTAGGTCGACACGCTGAGAGAGTAGCCCAGCTCCGGTCCGACTTGATACCGATTCTGTCCACGAGGCGGTCTCAGGAGCCCTCGGGGATCCAGGCGATATCGAACCACGGATGGGACCGGGCGTCGCTGTGCAGCGGAGGAGAGTTAGGAGGCCGCCCTCAGCGAGACCCGATACATCGGTACGAGGCGGGAGTCATCTTCTGCGAGACTCCCACCATCTCCGATTGCACTCAGCTGCGGGCGCTTCATCGCCTTAGCTATCGCCCGACGCCGAGATCGAGAGACCAGTCGTGGGACCCCATTCGAGGGAATATGCGGCTCCACACATGAAGGTTTCGCCAGAGTCATTTGCAGCATCCCGCGTGGCGGCCAGTCCCAAAGAGTCTTTGGGATTGTCGAAGGAAGTACTCACTCCTACCCTTCGCGGCTCCTCGGCGATTTTATTATCAGAAGTGATACTGCAGTTCTACCGCTCGATGACATCGAAGCCGACGGTCCGCCCAGGTGATTGTTATAGATGACACCGCCTGGTGTGCACCGAGACCGGCGATATTTCAAACGGCATTGGGATTGCGCGCTACAGCCCAGAGAGCAACTCGGCGGAGGTTACGAGCTTGGGCCCACCCGCCTCCGCAGGGAGATGGTCGGCGGCGGCGGAGACATCATTTCGCGGTCGGTATTCTGGAGGCAGCCGCCTCGGATCTGCTGGCGATTGACCGCACTGTATACCCGGCTTGTTCCCTCTGCTGACATTATGTGCGGAGAATATCTGGAGGCGCTTTCACCGGATCTGGGGGGGATTTGGTTCCAGCCCTCTGTTTGTGATGGCTTCCTGTTGCGATTTGGGGAGAAGAGGTCCATCGGAAGGACTGTGGCAGACGGAAACATCCTTCTTGATGCGAGACTCACATGCTATGTTCACCGGCGGATGGGATTCCCGAAGGAGCCAATTAGAGATGAGAGCTAGATGCCTACGTGTAGTGTCGATGGGCCGGGTTATGACTATGCCGTTTCATTCCACGCATCACGACCACAAGACCGGGAGGAAGTCTGCAGGGTCGGGGCGAGACCACCATACGAGATGGTATGCACGCCCACACGGGCGAATCACGGAAGGACTCCCGTTCAGTCGTTCACCTCCGTCTCCTCCACATACTACATCGACGCGTAGGATACTCCCGGGCCTTCCCTATTCGGCGCCGTTCACCGGGTACATCCGTACTGGCTCCGAGAGAGATAGCTGGTGTGATGGATGCCATGCTCACTTGCGGCCTACCTGTTTGCCGGGATGAGTTGGCCAGTGCCATTCTATCGCGACTCAGTTATGACCCATGCGGGTCTTCCTCGTGTTTGCCGGAGAGCCCGCTGCGATGCGGCTTCATTGGATGTTGCAGGCTGCGGCGGCCCAGCGGTTCCAGGGCCTGCAGCACGGCGGTGGGTGGTTGGTTTCTTTTGATTTTGTTTAGTTATCGGCTTTATCCAGGCGCCTCACGATCTTGATTCGAGATTTATGTAGTATTAGCCATAGTAGCGATGATATTTTGTTTAGCTTACTCATGTATTAGCCACTTTGGCTATATCAAAAACTATTCGGTTTATATACCTCTGACTTTTGTACATATCATGTTTTTGTGCTTCCACTATGTTTAAATGTGTTTTTCTTTTCAATTGAACAATTGAATTGCTCTGATGGACAATTAGATTGCTTCATGTTGAGAAATTGAATCACTTTTGTCACTATATGCTAGGGCCAAACTTCCATGCTTGAATTTAAATTTTTGGTCGATTGAAGTTCTGCGTGCTCAGCGAGAATTTCCCCTGTATGCTATTTCACACCTTTGCATCAGTTTGTTCCAATAGGGTTTTGTGAAATTGTGCCTTCTTTAAGCTTTGCAAGCCAGAGGCCTTAGGTATGTTGGCAACTGGGATGAGTTTTGTGTTACCTACGGAGTTGAGACCCGATGTTGTCTTCCAAAAGGAAAGAAAGAAAGAAAAGCAAAAGAAAAAGAAAAAGAAAATCTGAAAAGAAAAATAAAGTCATGAAGCTTTGTCTTGAAACTTCGAGCCTGATCCGAGAGGTATATAATGAAAGCCTTTGAAAAGGCTTAGATGCCTAAGCCTTAATTGGTTGGGAGTCATCGATTTAGTGTTCGTTACATGGGTGGATAGGTGAAGTTTAATGACTTGTGGGTGCTTAATTTTGAAGTCATTCGGTCTGGGAGTGAAGCCTTTAAGAGTTAGTGGTCAAGTGATCCTTTTGGCTTGATGCCTAAACCTTGACTGGTTGGGAATCCTTGGTGGACCCGGAATTACACACGGACTTTGGTGAAATCGGATTTTTAAGCATTGCACCCTACAATGTAGATGAATAAAGAAGAAAAGTGCTTAGCCCTATCTAGGTTGTTCGGCCCGACTTAAGGCCGTGTCGTGCTAGGTTGGGGGAGGTGGCGATTTTGCCAGTTTATTAGCTTAAATACGGTTACGCAAAGAATCATTAGACTTTGGTGGAAATTGAGTTGAGAATTTTGGATCAATATTGACCTGGAATTGTTCTTGTATGGTTTTGATTCTTTCATATCGGTTTACAACTTTGATTTCAATTTCTCGGTTTAAGGTATTGTTTATATGTACATATACCCTTTTTGAATCATAACTTTTTTTTTGCAAATCACCACATGCATCTCCTTTTTCTTTATTTTGCATTGCTAAGGGACTAGCAACGTTTCGGTTGGGAGGTGTGATTAATGCCCAAAAAGTGCAATTTTGAACCCTATATTAGATAGGTTTTGAGTGCTTTTTGCGCATTAATCATGTCGTGCTCTGAATTGAAGTGTTCTAGTCTTCTGCATGCTGCTATGCCATTTAGAATTATTTTGAACATTTGCGGGCTTTTGCGCACTTTTGAGTCAATCTCGAGTCAAATGATGAATCATGAAGTTGGAATTCAAGTCTCGGCCATCAACCCGACCCAAGAATCAATGAAAACCAAGGCAAAATGAAGAAAAATGTGAAACCAAGGCAAATGAAGAAAATGTGATGCAATACACAGGAGGAAGATCAATGCAGAATTTTGCTTATGAAATTTTCAAGTATATTGCAAAAATTTTCAAGAACCTTAGCAAAAATTTCAAACTTAGTTTAAATGCCAAATTTCGCTAGACACTCCAGAAATTTCATAGCACTGCTCCTTAGCGAAAAATAATTGATTTCACAGCCCTCGCTTAAATAGCGAAATTCGCTAGCTAGCTAAATCGCTCCACCCCAATGAATTTCTTATTTTCGCTAGACTGGCTTGATTCGCTAGTTAGCGAAATTCTCACCAGCGAAATTTGATGCTCCTGTCATACTTTGTAATTAATGCCAAAACCGCCTCCAAACTTGGTATTACTTAATCGGGTCTCCATAACTTAGCTAATTTCATAGGTTTTTTGGTATTTTCATACCTCGAGGATTTCTGACATAAGTCTCCTCTTGTTTTGTAACCTAAAGAAACGATCGGGAGCAAATAACTGCGGAGAAGATATTTTCAGAAGTTTTTACTTTTGTAACAAAGTCTTTATTTTAGGTTTTGGCTTTTCTCTCTCTCTCTCTTTCTCTCCCTTCCAGTTGCCAAACACACCTCTCGAGGACGACAACTCAAGAGATGCTCGCTGCTTCCCTATTTGGAAGATGTGGAAGGAAGCAACTTGTGGTGGAAAATACATGTTGTCCTCTTGTACTAAAGCTACATGTAGTATTTATGGCCCTTATATTTTCAAAACATATTGCATAACATCAACGTCATTAATCCACAATATCCATGTTTCAGAATCCAGCTAAGTATATTCAAATGAGAGAGGTACTGTGGATTCTTGTATGGTCTTACGAGTCATAAAAATGATATTTATATGTTAGGTTTCTCAAATTAAGGTTGCATAGCATTTAATGTTATTGATTTGGCCAATACTTCCATGCTTTCTAGGACTGCGGATTCTTTAGATGGTCTTTACGAGCCTCCGAGATGATATTGTTTTAGGGTTTAAATAAAGGGGCCATAACTTCATGCTATATGTATCACCAAATAGGAGTTGTTTCACGGGTGAGGTTTCAAGAAGAACATAGATCCCTATGCCAGGACTATAGGTCAGCTTATTTCATAACGCGAGGATAAACCCGAGGACTTGTTTGGGTCTCTAACTTGCCAAGTTAGTGACCCACCCTTCAAAGTTAACTTTTTCACCTTTAACTTTCGCTTATAATTCGCTCAACCATTCTGACCGGCTTTTGAAACATAATTCCAAAGAGTCCAAATAGAAAGCCTTACCTTCAGCACTGATGCAAACCATACTTTTGTGATGAAAACCTCATCCCCGTGTTCGACCCTATAGTTCACTATACTGCAGAGCTTCTGGACTACTGCAAAGAGTAGGAACTGTGTATATAAATTTTGCTGATTTTAGCCTGCCCACTCTGTGGCACTTAATCGTTGTCACAACCTAATCCCCTACCACCGGAATGGCGGATCTCCAACTGAGCCCACTTAATCTCGACGCCATTTATCTTATCAAAAACATTTTATTATGTCATTTCGTTACTTGTTGTTTCAATGGTGCCCATAATCATTTACAATTCAATGCAATTCTAAAGCTCCATAAAACATTTAACAAAAATACATTTACAAAGAAGGCATTCATGCCTTTCCGCACGATATACAAAAAATCAAGGTTCAAAGTTTATAATCCTTTATTACAAAATTCTCCATGTTCAAAAAAGAATGATATGCATGGCTGGTATGTACTTATACGCTGCAATTTGCTTTATGACTCGCACTTCAATGACATCTTGTTTCCTTCCAAACACTCGAAACCTACGCATAGAGATAAAACTATATGCTAAGCATTTTCATGCTTAGTGGTTCTATACGCTCTATTCAATATTCACTGAACTATGCATTTAACATTAAACCATGCCTATTATATCAACATATACTCATGCTATTCAATTTGCATGCTTTCATTTTTACAATTCATTATCATATCACAACATGCATTTTCAATGCAACAATCCATTTCGCAATTCAATTTATGAGATTTAAGCATATACATAAAAATCCCATTTTCACTACAATGTTGGTTCTTTCACCTTGACTATTCAATTTACATTTCGATTTAATTCCGCTTTAAGAATCCTCGCTCTTATTATCATTCAAGAATAAAGTTACATTTAACACCCGGTCTCCCATCACGACTAATGCCGCTTGCGCACCCCGACATGTGGTATCATTTAAATGTCATATCGCCATCATGATGATGCCGATCGCGTGCATCCCGCCAAGTGGGGCATTTCTTCAATGCCATACGCCATCATGACGATGCCGACATCAGATCCCGCCAAGGGACATTGATACTGGTGCCTTTGTGACGGATGCCGATTGTGCATCCCGTCAAGCGGTTCATTCGATATATCAACCAATTCACATTTGGCGACTCGATTCCTTGATGAATCCAAATTTTATCATCATTCAGACATCTGCCTCCTACTTTCAAACATCACATTTCCAATTCCATATTCACTTCCGTATTATCTTTCAAAGATATACTCAATCTATGTACTCTACCCATATACTATTCACGATCACCATTTCATATACTCATTCATACTCATTTCATATACTCATTTGTGTACTCATTTCTATACTCATTCGTGTACTATTTCATATTACTTGGTAAACTACCAAAATACTTGAAATAAGAATAGAGTCGTGAGAACAAACCAAGTCAGCGAATCTAGTTTCTTCTCTATCTCTGTCCTAGGTTAGGCGATCATCACCTTATCCCTGGGCCAATAACATTCACACTCTAGCGGATAAACAATCAGTAACCATTTTGAATTGCGAATTTATTTTGTTACCGCCTTGGGTTAAGATACTAAGCTCGAAGACGACTCGCCGAGAGTAGCTTAATGTTTTTCACTTAGTTCTACTCCTTATTTGAACCCCCATTAATCATTTCTTAGGGTCCCAACACCTGAAAGTATAGAATACTGGGACTTAATCAAGGTAAAATATAAAAACGTGGTAAATGGAAGTAGGGGTGGTACCACACTTTGACCGTACCGTCACCTACTTTTGACCGTACCTAGCATCAGCTTGTCCACCACAATGATACTGGCATCATTGAGTGGTATCAATCGACACCCATCGCATTCGAAACCCACTAATTAACCGGTACCTGCATTTCACCTACGGTTTTGCCCAAAAAAGGTGGGATTTTGCATTTCACCATTTTCTCCTTCTCCACAAACCTTCTCTAATTGGTCCCATATCAAAAATCCACCATGGAATCCACCCAAAACAACTCCAAAGGTGGTTTAGAATCAATGAAAACCCCTTTTTCTTAAGTTAGCTTTCACCAAAATCAAAATCAAAAGAACAAAGTTAGGGTTTGATTTATTACTCAACCTCTTCAAATCTCTTCTTGTATGTTGCTTGGTCTCTTAGGAGGAAGAAATGGGAAGCAAAACTCAACCAAAGCCACTTCTCCTTGCAAACCCTAGATTTTCTCCTCCCCTTCTGTCAAAAAGGGTTTTGCTCATAAAATGAGCCCTAAGACCACATTTTTGGTCTTTATATCCCTTAAATCCATAAGGCCTTGTTTGGCCTTTAACTCATTTAAGTGTAAGGCCATGTTTGGCTTACACACTTATTCTTATTCTCATTTTCTCCTTGGTCTTTTAATTTTTTATTCTTATACAGCCTTGCTCTGCCTTTAACTCATTTTTCCTTTAAGTCTCCTATTATTCCACTTTGGCCATCCATTTATCATAATTACTTGTATATACATTTATTCTTTATAACACCAATCTTCTTTAGGTCCTCATTTTACAATTTTTTTCCACATTTGCCCTTTTTCACTTGGGTCATTTCCGAGTTCAATCACTTTCTCATTTTAGCATATAATATTCATTCATATGCTCACACTTTCAATTTACATTTCACAATTTATCTATTTATCAATTTTCCCGGAAAAACCCAAGTTTGGCCTTTTCTAATTCAACCTTAATATATAATAAAATTATTTAAAAATTCCAGGTATTTTTTTGGGCAAGCATAATTCAACTCTATTCGTAGACTGCTTGATTCGGTAAACATTATGAAAAATGTCAAAGAATGGGCAACATCAACAAAACAAATAAGATGCCTCTACGAGGGATCCTGGTGGTGTAGATCTTTGGTGTATGGGGGATAGACTTCATGAGACCTTTCCCACCATCACTGGGAACATGCATATCTCTCCTCGATGTGGGATTACATTCAAAATGTGGGTGGAAGTTATAGCTATTGTCCCAAAAATGATGTCAACACAGTTGAGGGGTTTATTCAAAGAATTATCTTGAGCAGATTTGGAGCCCCAAGGACAATCATTAGTGATGAGGGAAGTCATTTTGCAAACAAAATGTTAGCAAAACTTTTAAGCGTATATGGAGTGAATATATATGGGATCGCTTATCACCCTCGCTAAATGGGTAAGAAGAACAGTCAGTGAGATAAAGAATATATTGAGAAGACAACTAAACAAGTGTGAAAGACTAGTCAAGAAAAGAAGATGATGCATTATGGGCTTGCAAGACCTTATAAATCTCCTGGTCGAATGTCCCCATACAAATCAGAGATTAGAAAGCCTTGTCATCTCCCTCTTGAGCTTGAATATAAGACTATGTGGGCAATCAGGAAACTGAACTGTGATTTCCAAACTGCTAAAGAAAAGAGATTACTCCAGAGGAATGAACAGGAAGAGCTGAGAAATGAAGCTTACAATAATGTCAGGATCTACAAAGATAAAATCAAAAGTGGCATGATCAGAAGATTCTGAGGAAAGATTTTAGAGTAGGAGAACTTGTCCAACTGTACAATTCAAGGTTCAAAATTTTTCCAGGAAAACTCAAGTCAACAAGGAGTGGTCCTTACACAATAGTTGTAGTTACCCCTTTTGGAGCAATAACATTAAAAACCAATTATGGAAATGAGTTTAAAGTGAAAGGTCAGAGTTTCAAGCATTATCTTGGAGGAAGATCAACTGAAGAACAATCCCAGATTTGAAGAGATCAAAAGAATTGTTCAAAAGAGAACACATTGTTGATTCAAGTACAATAGGGTATGCCAGAATCAACAATATTTATAACCTAAATTCCTCTACTATCAGAAAGATACACGCGCAAAGATAGCAGTTCTGTGGTTGAACACAGGATGGTTGACGCAAAATGATTTACAGCTTGATGTAAATGGTGATTTCAATTTGGACTTGGGGTTTTTGTAAAAAACAAAGGTGATTGGTGGTGTGAAAACTAAGGAACAAAATGAAATGGAATGTAACAAGAACCCAAAGTCTCAGCCGACCGGGCTTGAGGTTCTGTGGCAATCAAAATCCTCGACTCCTTTCCTCTGCTGGGCTGGGAGGATGACCTATAGTCAGCTCTCCTAACCTGGATCTTCATTTAGCCATGAAAACCGAGCCTTAAAAGTTTTTCTTGAGAGAGCAAAGATTTATTTCCATCATTCATGTCTCAAAGAAGTAAAACTAATTCCTTTGACCTAACTTGTAGAGGCAAACAAGCCAGAACGAAGCCAGCCTCTCAGCGATTCAGCTATACATCCACTCCAGCCCTTAAAGCTTGCCAAGCACCGCCAATCAGGTACATCAAAAGGATTAAGCTCCGAGGCAAGATATTGAGACATTAATGACAATAATCAAAATGCTGAAAACAGAGAGGACAATTTTTACTCAAACATTGGGTTTAGCGTGGGCCTTCCTTCAAGGATGAGGGATGAGCTACAAGCATCTCTTGAGTGGTCATCCTCAAGGAGTGTTTTGCTAGTGAGAAAGTGAAGGAAAGGGGGAGAAAATCAGAGATAAGAAGAAAAGCTGAAAGTTTAAAACTTTCTTAATTTTATTGCATGCAAGTCGTTTCTTTGTGCCAGAGCTTGACTGAGGCTTATAGTGAAAAGCCTGCAGTCATGGAAATTACAAAATGTCTCGAACTACTAACAAATACAAAAGGGACACGCTTTAGAAAAGTCACAAAGGTGGTGAAATGGAAGTAAAAATGGAGCGAGTAGGTTGTAAAATTTTCCGCGTATGCAGATTTATGTTGACCATTTTCTTCAGGTTGTAGCTCCAATTTCCTTCGGGTCGATGCGTGAGCTTGAGTTCGACTTGGATTCTTAAATTGCTTGGATTGACTCGATAATTTTGGCCTGATTGTAAGAACTACAAAAATAGCCACAAAGCCACGATGGTAATGTCAGCGGGACAGCAATATTTATTGGGTTAATTATGCTAAATAGTACACATTGCTCAAACACGCAATAAATGAGAGCTCAAAATAACACTTTTGAGCACTAATCCTAACCACGGCTACATTGCTGGTCATGCGATGAGAAAAGCAGAAGGAACGATCAAAAACAAAATCAAAGTTATGTTCACAAAATGGCAAGTTATGTTCACAAAATGGCGTTTCAAAAGGTTGTGAATGATGTGCCTATCCTTCCAAATGAATCCACCAAGATCTGCCCTGTAACCATCTTAGGAGAATGAATGCCATCTGGAATCAAGTTTCGAAGAGTATCGACTGAGAATTGACACAGAAAGCTGCAAGGAAATCTAAGTGTTTAAATGATCGGTTTTTAACAATAAAAACACTAAACACTCCCCCCAGCCAAGCTCTTTGCCGGGACCTAGAGCATTAACAACCTAAAAATAAATTTGGCTCCTCTTTGTTTCATCACTTCTTTTGTGTTGTAGGGTGCAATGTTGAGAATCGACCTCACGAAGTCGAGTAACGAGGGGATTCTGATGACTCCAAACCAATTAAGGTTTAGGGCATCAAGTCATAAAGGATCTTCGACCACTAACTCTTCGGGTTTGCCAGGACTGAATGATTTAGAACTCAGCACCTACAACTGGTATGACCTGCCCGTCCGCCCATTAGCAAGCCTTGTTCGAGACTCAACCTTGATTGGCTTAGGGCACCATGCTTTAAGACTTTAGTCATAAGCCCCTGGACGGTGCTGGTTCAAATGAAGTGTCGTGGCTTTTCTTTTTCTTTTCTTTCTTTTGGAAGACTTCGTGACCTTCTTCTCTTGGGGTCCTCAACCTGGCCAGGTGTCAGCGAACTTTGGAGTAGGTTTCTGCGAAGTAAGGGCTAGGCAATTTCTTAACCTATTGAAGAAAATTAATGTGTCTTGTGTGTAGTTAGCTAAAAGTGGAGGAAGAAGGTCAAAAGCATGGGAGCTTCAAGCGATCCTCCCTGACTTAATCTGCATGGAACTAGTCACAACATCAATAGCATTAGCGGTGTTTCAATTTTCAATTCCCAGGAAAGGTAAACCACTAAAAAAATGGAGATTGCAAAAATAGATTACAAATTTTTTAGGTAGGAAAATAAGTTGTATGGTATGTATAAGAGTATGTATCACTATGTTTCGGCTTTTACAAAACCAAACAACGACTCTCAAGCAGAAACAAACGGCATGCCCCTAATATCTGAAAATGAAAACTGCTTAAAAGGAACTGACGAAATAAAAAATTATAAAAGTCACCTCATCGCTAACTCTCCACTTTGACAAATATCACATTTAATCTGTGGGCTGGATTGAAGAAGTTAGACAAGGAAGTGCTGCACTCTCAATCACGGTGGAAAGGTCATCCTCATCACAGGCGGGCTGATGTCTTTGTTGAGTAAGTGGCTGACTAACTATTTCTTTGCCCAACAAGTCAATGGAGTCTGTAGGGGTTAGGTACAGACGAAGGCGTTTGGAGCCCATGGAGGGATGAACCGGCGATGCTGGCGAGACAACGATGCTAGAAATCGGGACAGCTGCGTGACTGTTTGGTCACTTTGAGGGCGCCTGATTCGGGTGCGGTCGACTCGGTCAGGTAAATCCTCTGTGACCAGTTGTATGGGCGGCCATGAAGGATGCTAAAGTGGCCAGGCGTGGCGCATCCATGATGGCGGGAAGTCCGGTAGAAATAATTGATATGTTTAGGAGGTGAAGCTAAAGTGCTGCTCGGCCCCGCAACACTTCGTGGGCAAGAGCCGTGGTAGCTGGGGGGGCCTGGGAGGCTCTGTGAGGTGAGAGGAAACGAGGTCGTGGGAACGGAGTAGTGGTAATTCGGAGCCAAACCAGCATGCTATAACCCAAAGCCCTCGCATGCCTGCTGAAGTAGTCGCCCTCCAGAAGGTCAAACTGCCGGGGCTGGTCCTCGGCTGGCTCTAGTGGTGGGAGGTGAAAAGCGTGGGGCCTAGTCCGCCAAACAGATCACCTAGGCGATAGCCTCGCGATCACAGACGACGCTCCGACCGGGGCTCGCAGGAATCCGACGTGCCTAATACTGCATAGAAGTCTCGGAACAATAGGGAGTGACCCACTGGTCGACTTTATGGACCTGTCCCCAAAGTGGAACAAGGATATCATGCGATAAGCTTCCTACGGCCGAACTGCAACCCCTCCCAGCCAAGGTAGTGAGCTTCTGAGAACGGTCATCTCTCCTGTACTATGTGTCGAGTTGAAAAGATTAGACCACAGGATATGGTCTATGGAGCATGCTCAAGGAAGTCGTTTCCTAACAAAATAGGTTCCTACCAGAGTGGTATCCTCGATAAAGAAAAGAAACCGCCATCTCCCTGGTCAAGGGATGGGGCCACTGTCTATAATTTGCCGAGTTGGCGAGAACCACCGGCAGATTGAATGTAGCTGCAATATCCATGCCCTGAAGTATCCCAGGTCGGCCATCGATAGTGAAATGAATGGTCAAGCCGACGGGCTCGCTCGAGGTCATCACGTGAAACCGGCGACCCCGAGGCAGGAAAATCGGCCGCAGGTGTCATAAATGGCTCCAAGTAGTGAGCACCGATCATCGATCGAAGTCTTTGAACTCGTGGATCTTCGCGGCGCCGATCATAATAATCTTCGCGAAAACTCTTCACTACAATTAGCATTCCCGGAATAAGGCCGCAGCGTAGGGCCTCGACCGATCGGCGTGTGGGACAGATCTGCAGAGGAATCCCAAGGCCAGTATGTGGTGACTAGCTTGGGGGGCTTGGAACTGCAGGACTCCCTCCTAGGGTCAGGAGGTCCAGCCCTCTTAGACGGCGGCCCAGGATGAGGCGTGAGAGGAGGAACGGGGCCAACTGCATGGCACCTCCTTCTTGGGGAGGGGCACGACACCGCAGGATGTGCACGACGGCGACAAGAGAGGGTCACTGAAAGAACGAAGTGGAGCAAGGCCAAGGCTGGAGTCGGACGGGGAGGAGAAGATTGCCGTGACTCGGGTCGAAGGTGTGTCCTCTCGCGGGCCTTCACCATGGCTAGGCTGGCATGGAGAAAGAGATGAGAGGAGGGGAGATCAAAGTGATTTGAAATGAAAGCGGGGGTTAAATAGATGGTTAAGGGCAGCTGAAGAGTTAACCCCAATTAATATCCATAAATATAGGTGGTTGGTGGTTGTGGCACAAAAAATCTGGAAAAATTAATGGAGCGCAGGAAACGAAAGGTTGCAGGGAAGTGAAAGGGCAGGAAGAAGATGAATAGTAGCAAGAAGGATAGCATCAAAAGTGCTATTTTCAACCCCGTTTATTTCAGGTTTTGAGCACTTTTTATGTACTAATCGCAATTAACCCAATTCACACATTAAGGTCCCTGGCATTTCATCGATTGCATTTGTGGCAAATTTTGCAGTTTTTGAAAGCTATTTATGCCAAAAATTTTGAGTCGATCCAAGCATGAAGAATTCGAGTCAGACTTAGCATTGCAGATCAAAGACGAGAAGGAAAGAAGAGCAGAAAATGTAGAAAATTTGGAGCTGCAGGAAATTCCTACGCGCACTGTTCATGCTCCTGACACTATTCATCATGTGCACTGTTCATCTGCTGCATGTTCCTGCTTTGTGACGTTGTGCCCTGTTTGCAATTTTTTTGGTTTCTTCCCATTCTATCCCTTGTAATAGCTTATGAATTGGGTTGTTTTTGTAATTTCCCTTTGTTCTAAGCATATATAAGCCTCGGGCCTGTGGTCACCCAATCAATCAATAAAGTGACGGAGCTTTCACTTCTCCCATTTTCTGCTCTTCTCTGCTTCCTTTTCTCATTTTCGCACTTTCTTTGGTTATGCCAAACACCTCCAAGGATGATAACTTGGAGGATGAGTGGCTAAATCCCTTCCTCCTTGAAGCAAAAAGGTCGCTGGTGCAAGATCTTGAATATCGCAGAGGTTCCTCTGCTTTTTTCACGCAGGTACGCACTGGCAATTTGTGTTTCCTTTGAACTTTAGGTTTAAATCCCCTAGATTCACTCAATGACCTTTATTTGCAATATTTAGGTTCAAAGTGGATGCTTATCATAGATCCACCGAGATTCATTAGTTACCCTCTATTAATCATTATTGTAAGGTGAGTCGTGAGAACGAAACATCGTCGGTGACCACGCCGTCAAGAAATGTACCATCTTTCAAAAGGATAATACTTTCAAGTAGTGCCTATAGCTAAATGAAGATCCCGTCGAGATGACGATATGTCATCCCCAATCTGAGGAAATGAACCTCAGAAACCCTCGCCGTCGAGAATCCCAAGCCCAAGATCCCGATACTCACTGAGATCTCTTTTATTATTTTTCTTGTTTTACTTCAGTTTATTTTCAGTTTTCATCATCAAAACCCTCACTGTTTTTATCAAACCCTGAAATCCAAATTCAATTCACCATTTTTGGCCTTCACTGCAAATCATTTGTACAAAGAAAACCCATCCCTGTTCGAATCTGGGAGCCACTATATCAGCAAAGAGCTTTACCACGGCAAGAGGGGATTTGTGATATAAATATTGTTGATTTCTTTGACAACCAACCGTGGCACGAATCAAATGGCGTCGTTGCTCGATGGTGCCTAAGCATGTAATGATGACTCGCTGAACACTCACAGGATCCTCATCACAAGTTCCGTGAATTTTCAGATATATATCTTTTAGTGTTTTCACAGTGTTTAATTTTGTTTCATTTTATTTGTTTTTAAATTTACTTTACTCCTTTTTAGTAGAGTTTTTTTTTCCCTTTGCTGGGTGTTTGCTTTGTTCTTATGTGGGTTCGTGGTTCTAACGGAGGAGGAGTTTCTTAATCAAGCAATTTGAACCCAATGGAAGAGGGACAGACAAGTAGCATGCGGGCGTGGGTAAATCCCTAGTGCATATATGTCCATGAGGGATTACAAACCAAACCCATGACAAAGTCAGCAACCCATGGAGAGGAATCCAAATGAATATAGGTTCAAGAGGACTATAGAAAAACCAATGGATGAGTTCACCATATGGTAGTACTTACAACCATAGTCGGGGGAATCACACAAATTCCTTACGGGAACCAAGACCCCACAAAGATGCACCTCCCGAACTCCATTATGCTCAACTCTCAGTCACCTCAGCCACCACAGTCAATCCCTCAATTTGAACAAGCCATTTGCACTCCGCACGATGGTGGATGACTGTGGGCGAGCAGAGCGATTAGCCCATTCGAATCAAAGAACTTGCCACCTGTGGAAGACAATTTGAACAAGAAATTAGATGGGCTGAAAATTGACTTTGAACATAAATGGGACAACCTGCAAGACTCCATTGAAAACTCATCGATCGGGCCAGCACGTCCACCAAAGGAAGAGTGCCAAAGTGACACCATGGTAGAGGAGCAGTTATCACAACAATGTACCCACACACTAGGGGCTATAAGATTTTATCAATTGTCCAAGGGCTGTCCGAATCCTCAAATATGTGTGTCATAAGCTTTTCCAAGGGAGAAGAGAGAAGAAATCCTTCCCTTTATAACTGAGGAAGACAGTGGAGAGGGAGCAGTGGAAGAACATCAAGAGAACAATTTACCCCTGCCCCCTACTGACTCAGTCTACATACTGCCCACACCTGCAGCACAATCCACACCCAAAACACCTACCACAAAGGCCACCCCATCACTGTCTATGCTGAAAAACTTCAAGAAGTTAGTGGCCACTGCTCATATTTTTGCCACTACCTCAAAGAAGATGAAATTATTTTCATAATGCATGGCATAAGGATGGTTCAGTAGCCGGGTTCGGATTTGGAGCACCCGAACCTCGGCATTTCTAAGCTCCACCAGTTCCAGCAACCTCCAAGGGCTTGAGGAATTGGTTTGGGGGGAGCACAGTCTCCCCCACTTTTTGTTTTCATTTTTTTTTTGTCTTATTTTATTTTATTTTATTTTATTTTGATTTATTTAATTTTTCTTCTTAGATTTTCTTTAATTTTTAGTTAATCTTTGTTTTTAGATTAATTTTTATTTTTCTGCATTTTTTTGTAATTTTTCTTGTGTTTATTTTTGCAGGTTTTTAGTCAAAAAGTAAATGTGGAAAAAATCGAATTTTCTCAGTTGCGACTACGTGAACTCGCATCAGAAAGGTGTTTGATTTTTTTGGCACTGTAATTTATTTATTTTTTATTATATATATATATATATATATATATATATATATATATATATATATATATATATATATATATATATATATATATATATATACTGAAAAAAATTAAAATTCGTGCTAAGCACTCGCAACTCCGCATCACCTCCATTTTGTTTCGCTCATAACTTTTTCATCCGAACTCGCATTTTAGGTGTTTTTGGTACCGTTGGAAATCTTAGAGAGTGTAGAATCCAAATATAGCCAGAAAGAACACTTTTGAAATTATTATGAAAGTGTAATTTTCAAAATGCTCCAACTTGCTCACTTTTTTCCTCTCTTTTCTTCTCCTAACTTGTTTATTTGAAGCCCAAACGGAGTGAAAAATGTGTCGATGGAAAGCTTGCGAAGTCTCCTATCCAAAAACAAGCACATATCATCAAGGAGGTAGCACTTCCTTCTCTAACTTTCCAATCCGAGCCCCATTGCGGACAGTGAGACATTTGGTTGGGGAGGAGAGTTAGCGAAGGAAGTGACATGTATTTATGTTTTTGTTATTATTTTGAGCAAGCCCATTTTGTGATGTTCAGTGGCTTGCTGATTTTCCTTTTTGTGAAGCTGTTATACTATACAGCTTAATTTTTTCAATTCAAATTGCACCCATTTTTGCACCCATTTTTTTGTGGTTTTGCCTAACCTGAAAATTTGAAAAATTGAAACTTTGTCCAATTCTATTGATGTTAGATTGGTTCCATGCCTAATTGAGTGGATGATTAGTTGAATTATTGTTGCTTTACCTTTTCTTTTCCACCTCTAGCTAACCACACACTATGCACATTAGGTTTCAACAATAGGCTGAAAAATTGCCTACCTCCTAAACATTATAAAACCTACCATAGTTTCGTTGACCACTTGTAATAGGTTAAGGACCCCCATGAATAGAAGGCCAATGTGTCTTCCAAAAACAAAAGAAAAAGAAAAAGAAAAAGAAAGAGGAACAGAGAATAGAAAATCCGCGACGCTTTGCCTTGAAACCCGAGCACGGTCCGAGGGGTATATGGTGAAAGCCTTTAAAGCCCGGTGCCCTAAGCGAACTGGTTGGGAGTCACCGACTTAGTGCTCGCTACATGGGTGGATGGGTGAGGTTTAGCGAGTCAGAGGTGGCCGAGTTTCAAATCAATCAAGTCCAGAAAAACCTAAAGAGTTAAGTGGTCGAAAGATCCTTAAGTGATTTGGTGCCCTAAGCCTTAATTGGTTGGGATTCATCGGTGATCCTCGTTACATGGACTTTTTGGTGAGGCTCATTCCTCAGCATTGCACCCCCACAACACACAAAAAGAGTCAGGAATAAGAGCTGCACTGGATCTATTTAAGTCGGGTTAGCATACTAGGTCAGGGTAGAGCTTCGTCGTGGGGGGAGAGTGCAGTTTGGTAGTTTATTGTTGAGGACTGATCAAACAAACACTTAGGTTTTGGTGGAAATCTCTGGTTGATTCAGCAAGGAGGCTCTTTTGATACTCAATTTTGTATGGCATTCATTCTCTCGAGATAGTTATTAGGCAAGGCTTTGATGATTTTTACTTAGGGTTAGGCATTACTTATTCACAACCTTTTTGAAATTTTTTTTTTTTTTTTGTGAACATACTTTTGATTTTGTTTAGTATGCTCTCTCTTTCTTTCTTTCTTTCATTGCTAAGGGACTAGCAATGTGTAGGTTGGGGGGTGGCGAAGCGGAATTTCGCAACTTGTGTGGAAATTCGCAGGTTGCGAAACCTGCAAATTTTCACACAAGTTGCGAAATTTCACACTGCTTCAAAAACTCCCCGCCTACTGCAACACCTGCAAAAATAGATTTTCAAAAATTATGAGAAAACACAGCTGTAAATGAGAGAAAAAAAAATTGCAAAAGAAAACAAAACTAAAAACAAAGAAATTAAGAAAATCAAAACTAAAATTTAAAATAAAGCACACAAAATTCTAACAAAAATTTCAGTGACTTCTGAGATACTGCAGAAGCAACTCCCACACAGGTAGTCTTTTGAATTCAAGGGGGGTAAAGGAGATGAATCTCCTCCTTGTCTGCTAAGTGTTGAGCTGCATAGGGTTTCAGCCTTTGCCCATTGACCTTTAACACCCTATTTTCTTTAGAGTTAAGCAGGTCTACTGATCCATTGGAATAGACCTCCTGTATGGTGAATGTCCCAATCCATCTTGACTTAAGCTTGCCTAGAAAGAGGTGGAGCTTTGAGTCGTAAAACAACACTTAGTCTCTTTGTTTGAAATTCTTATGAGTTAGTAGCTGATCATGCCACTTTTTTAACTTATCTTTGAAATTCGAAGCAAGTAGGCGTCATTTCGCTCTTCCACCAACATGTCAAGGAGCCTTTTAAGGCCAGCTCTGCCCATATCCAGTCCAGCTTTCATTACCCAATCATGCCACCAATTTCCACGCATGACATGCCTTCCCATAAACTAGGCGATATAAGGAGACATGCCAAGGATGGTTTTGTATGCCGCCTGGTGCCAATAAGGAGTCCAAAGAGCTCGAGACCAACTCTTTCGGTTAGAGTTCACCATTTTCATCAATATGGTCTTGATTTCCCTGTTGGCTAACTCAACCTGACCACTGGTCTGAGGATGGTATGAGGTGGCCACTTTATGCTTGACACCATACTTAGTTAGGAAGTTCTCAAAAGGCTCGCTGTTAAATGTGAACTTCCATCACCGGGACATGGCCTTGGGACCCCAAACTGAGAAGATGTTCTCCTTTAGGAATTTCAATACCAATTCTGTATTTGTCGCTTGCAAGGAGGTAATCGCTTCAACCCATTTTGACATAGTCAACTCCCACCAAAAATGTAGATGTATCCAAAGGAGGCAATGAATGGTCTCATGAAATCGATAACCCAAACATCGAATAAGTCAACTACGAAAATCGGGTTCAAAGGCATCATGTGACGACGAGATATTTTGCCCAATCTTTGGCATTTATCGCATTCTCTACACATGGTATGAGCATCCTTGAAAAGGGAAATCCAATAAAATCTAGACTGTAGTACCTTCCTGGCAGTTTTCTAGGAAGCAAAATGGCCTCCACATGCATCCTCATGGCGTACTGCCGAGTATCCCTTGTTGCCCGTCTGTGCACACATTTCTGATTTATCTTATCGGTTATTGTGATTTGTATAAGGCCCTCCAATATGAGTGAATTTTTGCAAAGAAAACTTTATCTTGTGCCTTCCAACAGATTTCCACCTATTACCAAGTACCAATGTGGCATACCTGTAGCTCAACTAGAACGGACTCTTCAGTGAACTCACATTAATTAGGGGCTGTGGAGTAACAGGCTGTTAGTTCCAATAGATGATCCTCAAACAAAGATTCCACACCCTTCTTTCCTCGACGGTGTGTGCGTTAAACCTTTGCGCTAGGAACCCATTCAATAAGCCTGAATACCATTCTGCTGTGAGCAAGTACTTTAAAGTCAGGCGATTCGTGAATACATTTATGTCTCGACCCAACCAATAAGATCGAAACTTATCCAAGGCATAGATCGTCACGCCGAACCTGCTCAATTCCGATTACGGATCCGAACCGAGTCCGGGACGCGAGACCAAATACCGGGACTCTTTACCTGATTTTTTTTAGGTTGTTTGTATTTGTGTTTTTATAAGCATCAGGTTACATTTATAGTTGTGCGTCTAAATTATACTGGCTGCTACACGGATTAAAAACCCGTATAAGTTTTTACGCTTTAGCGGGAAACATTTCTTATGTATAAATATATATACGTATAATGTGATTCATTATACGGAAGAACTTATAGTTACTACTAGACTTATATCATTCCCATTTCCTCCTGTAGAGTTACAGTTCTTCTTATGCGTAACTTATGTTGATTCAGACTCGTGAGGGAGTTACGTAACTTATACTTATTCGCAGGCTATACTTACTGCATTTATGCTTATTTGGGACTCCCGTGAGAGTTACAAGGTAACTTTATACTTAAATGTAATTTATGTTTATTCAGACTTACAGGAGTTACAGAACTTAGACTTAACCAACTTATGTTTATTCAGGACTCCCGTAGGAGTTACAGAACTTATTCTTATACAGGACTTACACTAGTTCGGAGGTACCCGTAGGTATCACAGAGATTACGGAACGTGTACTGGTATCGTGGAACTTATTCTTATACAGAAGTACTTGTAAGTACTACAAACTTATAATCGGGTACTTCGTGATTCCGACTTGTGCACTTACTAAGCATATTCGTATTTCGGATCTTATCCTGGGTATTACGGAGCATATATAATGGTTTGATTTTATACATGTATTACGTAACTATACATGCATTTCAGATCTTATACATGACTTCACAAGAGTATATACTTGTCTTACTTTAACTTTACCGGTCTACTGAACTTATACTTGTATTACGGAACTTATACTGGTCTTCTGGAGCATATACTTATCTTACGGATCTTATCCTCGTACGAAGGTACCCGTAAGTACAATAAGTCGGAACTCATCATAATCCTATCACATACAGGGTCAGATCAGACGTATGCAGTTACCTATCAGGTATGGATATTAGACCATAGCAGGTACAGATCATAACAGATACATATACTTATTTTATTTGATACGAGTACCCTTAGGTACCATCGACTTATACTGCTTTATCGATACTGAGTACCCGTAGGTACTGAAAGCAGAGCTAATCAGATAATAGTATACTTCTAGGTACTATAAAAACTGATGAAATACGAGTATCTGGGAGGGGTACTGGCGTAACTTAATCGTGAGGCGCATGTAACTTAATCCAATGGCTAGAGTACCATTAGGTATCATGAACTTAATCGACATACGTGACGGAACTTATCGATACAGAGTTATCGATACAGACTTCATCGTGATACGTGAGTTATCGATACAGATTTATCGACATGTGGAGTACCGTAGGTACCACTCGAACTTATTCAGATACGTGAGTACCGTAAGGTACTACAGACGTAATCAGAGATGTGACTTATTCGGGATAGGAGTACCTGTAGGTACTACAGAACTTAATTAGATACAGGAGTACCCGCTGTACTACAGAACTTGATGAAATACGAAAGTACCCGTAGGTACTACAGAGCTTAATCAGACACAGAATAAATTTTTAGGTACTAAAGAGCTTACTGTATGTGGAGTACCCAAGAAAATACAGAGCTTAACCCGATACGTGAGGCCCGCAGTACTACGTAACGTATACGTAGGTACTTTCAGATTTTACTTATTCTTTATTCTAATGTCTTATCATATGTCTGGTTCACTACCTAATTAATTATAAGAAACAGCAGACGCAACACAACAGTACTGGCGTATGATACGCATCGGGTGCCATAGCACCGCAGGAGCACCGGCATCGAATGAGTGTCAGATCAATCGGGAGCACCGGCATTAATCAGAGTGCCAAGCACTAATCAGAGTACCGGCAAGTTCTAATCAGATGTCCACTCATTCATTCTTCGTCCTAGAAATACATGATCGTCTTTCGTAACTTATAACCTTCTTAATCATATTCGTGATCATGACATCTTGTTTTTCACATCTATGTTCATGTTCGTGTTTCTGTTGTGTTTCATGCCTATTCCTTATGGCATTTCAGATACTTGTACGATATGATGCCTATCCACACATCATTCATGCATTCTTGTCCCCGATGCATCTACGCTTTCTGTGGAATTGAATCAATCCAATCGATCACTGAACTCGCTATGGCATTTTCATGCCAACTAGTCGATTACCGATTTTTACCGAGGAACAGCTTGAAATATAATTTTCCAGTGCCTTGTCTCCATATTTACACGGCCTCAGCTACTATAAAGTTAAGCTGCTATGGTCTGATTCCAACTGAATCACCCACCTGAGCACCGGAACTTAAGTTACGCTCCAAACAACCTGCATTACTCCCATGCTGCTCCAAAGCTAAACCAGAATTTGGTTTGCACATGGTCCCACTTCTTTGAGTGAATTTTTTAGACCACTTAGATCAGAATTTGGCGATTCCATTCTTTAAGTTTTGTTCTCCTTGAAGTATATTTTACGTAGCCACTTGAACTTACTCAAATCGGATAAGAAAATGAGGAAGGTATGGCCAAAATACGAAACTGGTCGAAACAGGAAAAACCAATGTGTTGTACTGGTACATGTCTAACTTGTACTGGTACAAGTTGGCCAAAAATGACCAGAACCGAAAGTATAGGTACAAAGCTCACTGTAATTACACTAATCTCTGGAAATGCCTAGAATGTATTTCACCCATTTTTCATGCCTTTTTCATCCATAGATCAAAACCTGTCATGAATACCTCCCAAAACAACTATATTACGGGTTATAACCTATACATAAACCAATTATAAAGGTTATGTAGGGTTTGTTATAAAACTCCTAACACAATTACACATAAATCCTCCTCTAAAATGAGGATTTCATACCGATCTTGTGCCATTTAGAATTTTAGCACTTCTACTTTCCAGGAAACTTTGATTAGATGTAATCCTAACCCTAGGCCTGGAGCAAGCCCTAACCATACAATTAGACAAGAAATCCATACAAAACCATATAGTTCCATATAAAAATCACAAGTTCCATACCAAAGGCAAGCATCCATACCCTTGGATTTGCTCCTCCTCCTTCTTCTTCTTTCTTCTTCTCCTTCCTTTTCCTCTCTCTTCTGCCTTCACGGTTTTTTGCCTCTCGGGAGACCACTCGTCTTAAATCATATTTAAGTTACATATGTTTGGCCTTCAACAAAAATCCATTTTGGGTTAAATCTCCTTTTGCATTTAAGTCCTCCAACTCTTGACTATTTGAATTCCAAGTTTCCAAAATTGTGGTATTTTGCTCCTTTGGATAAAGAAAATTACAATTTTATCCTTAAATCTTATAATTTTCGGGTCTCTCGTTTCCCGGTTTCGCATTTAACTCATGAAACAGTCAAATTATGCTTACAAAATACCCTAAACATGTCGAAAACGACTAGGGTATATTTTGGGGTGTTACATAGACCACTGCCAACAGCTCCTTCTATGTGGTAGTGTAATTTCTCTTGGCCTCGTTCAATGTCTTGCTTGCGTAATTGACCACATAAGGTTTTCCTCCTTCCCTCTGCCTAAGAACTACTCCAATGGTGAGGTCACTTGTGTCGCACATTAACTCAAAAGGTAACCTACGCTAGAGCCTCCCACTATTGGTGCAAAGGGTCGTGAGCCTGAGCTTCTAAAGCTCCTTTCGTGCCTTCGTCCCACAAAAATTCATATTTTTCTCAATAGCTTATGAGAGGTTTCAGCAATTTTCAAGAAGTCCATGATGAACCCCTCCCAAACCTACATGCTTTAAGAAACTGCCTCTGGCCAATCTTCTACATTTGTGGGGAGGGCGCTTGGAAATCATTTTGATTTTTGCCTTGTCAACTTCAATTCCCTTCTTGGAAATAATATGTCCCAAAAGACATTCCCTGCAACCATAATGGCATTTTTCCCAAATTTCAGCATTCGCTGCCTTTCCCTATGCACCCATGCAGATAGCTTGTTGATCGTGCATTCTTCAAAGCTGCCTCCATAGACTATAACATCATCCATGTACACTTCCATACGCCTACCAAATCGCACAAGATATCACATGCAAATACTAACGTGGGCAGGCATTACATAGCCAAAGGGCATCCTTCTCAGAATATATGTGCCAAATGGTGGTGAGTTGTGGTCTTCTCGATTAGTGCCCAAAAGCAATTTGAACCCTATATTAGATAGGTTTTGAGTGCTTTTTGCACTAATCATGTCATTTATATCAATTCGAAGTGTTCTAGCTCCTTAGTAACACTTATGCATTTAGAGGGTATTTTCGTTGTTTTCAGAGGTATTTGTGCACTCTGAGGTTCAATCTCACTACAAAGGATGAATCATGAAGTTGGAATCAAGTCTCAATGATCAACAGCCCAAGAATCAATAGAAAACAAAGGCAAAGTAAGAAAATTCGATGCAAGAAGGCAAGGACAAGCAGTAGAACCCATAAAACTCTACATAAACCTCAAAATTTTGCTAAACTTGCGAAAATTCTCGCGAGGTTTAGCTTAAATATTTCGCAAGTTCAAATAAATGCCAATTCTCATGACTCACCCCGCTACATTTAGGCACCATTTTTAGCGTGAAACTGATTTTCGCTTACTCACTACAATTTCACAGCACAAATTTCAATAGCTAAATTACTCCGGTTTCAATGAATTTTCCATTTTCGCTATGCTCGGTGATTTCGCTTAGTTAGCGAAATTCTTCACTTAGCTAAAATTGATGCCTCACATGTTTTGTAATTACCACAAACCATCCAAACTTGGTACTTAATTGTCCTATAACTTAGCTTAATTTTATAGTGGTTTTTGGTATTTTCTATACCTTGAGGAGGCCTATATATAAGCCTCCTCTTGTTTTGTAACCTACAATAATTTTTTGGAACAATTTGGGGGAGAGAAGATATTTTTGTAAGTTTTCATTTTTGTAAATAAAGTCCTCAGATTTTAGTTAGGGTTTTATTTTTCCTTCTCTCTCTTTCTTTCCCTTACTTTCTCACGCTAAACACCTCTCGATGATGACAACTCAAGAGATGCCGCTAAGCCTCTTTGAAGAGGAAGGAAGCTAGCCTGGTGGTGGGGCATATGCAGGTTGTCCTCTTGTACTAAAAGCTGCAAGAGTATTTATGGCCCTTATATTCTCAAAAACACGCCGCATAACATTGAATGTTATTGATTTGGCCACATCACGCTAGATCAAGAATATTCAAAGGAGAGAAGCACTGTGATTCTTGAGATGGTCTTTGCATGAGCCTCGAGATAATATTTACATGTTGGTTCAAATTGTGGTTAAATAAGATTTATCGTTATCATTTTGGCCAATACTCCATGTTTTAGGATAAAGGCACAGTGGAGAGGATGTACCAAGGTTCCCTTTAGATATCTTACGAGCCTCCCCGAATGATAATTTAATGTTAGGGTTTTGCAAGGCCATAACTCGTACATACTCGTATTGACTCAAATAGGGAGTTGCTCATGGGTGAGGTTTGCTAGTTAAATAGATCCTAAGTATGCTATGACTATAGGTTGTATGTCATAACGCGAGGATAAAAACCAGGATATCAAGAGCCATTCTAACTTGCCAAGTTAAGTGGACTCTTAAATCTTCAAAGTTAACTTTTTCACCTTTTACTTTCGCTTATACCCTCGCTTCCAAACCATTCCCACTGTTTTTGAAACACAATTCCAAAGAGTCCAAATAAAAAGCCTTACCTTCATGCACTGATGCAAACCATTTTTAGGATGAAAACCCATCCCCGTGTTCGACCCTAGACCACTATACTGCAGTAGCTTGACTACGGCAGTAGTAGGAACTTAGGTGTATATAAATTTTGTTGATTTTAGCTCAGCCTACTGTGGCACGAATCATCTTCTCCTGGTCTTCTACAACAATCTCAATTTGAAAATAGCTTGAATAACCATCCAAGAAGCAATAGAAGGGGTGGCCGGAAATCCTTTCGAGCAGTTGGTCCATGAAGGGTAGAGGGAAGTGATCCTTTCTTGTCACCTCATTCAATCTTCTATAGTCAATACACACCCTCCAACCTGTGGTAAGACGGGTGGGCATCTCCTCTTCCTTTTCAGTATGTACGGTGGTTACCCTTGATTTCTTAGGCACAACCTAGGTTGGACTCACCCAAGTGCTTTCGAATATGGGGTAAATGATACCAGCTTGTAGCAACTTTAAGACTTATGTTCGAACTACTTTCTACATGTGAGGCTTAGTCTCCTTCAGGGTTTTTACTGATTTTACTTCCTCCCCGTGCAGATGTGATGGGTGCAAATCACGGGGCTAATAACTTTTAGATCGCTGATTTTTCCACTCCACACCGCCGTTTCCTAAGGATGTCTAGCAGGCTATTTTCCTATGAAGCACTGAGCAAGGAGGATATGACCACTGGGCACTACTCCTGTTCTTCTAAGTAGACATATTTCAATTCCACGGGCAAGGGTTTAAGGTCCAGATTTTGTGGTTCACTGGTTCCTTCCTCAATCAGTAAAGGCAAAATTTCTTGTTTTTTTTCTCCAAAGGCCTTCTGACAATATATTCGTCTCGGGCTTCGCCGCTTCTTCAAGACAATCAACTAGTTCTTTAGTTAACATCTTGTATTTGTCGACAAATTCGTTTCTTCCAAGATTGTATCAATTATGTGATTCTTCTTGACATCTTCCACAGTCGCACGTGCTTTTATCAAGTGGAAGCATGTTTGAGTTTCTGGCTATCATGTTCGAATGTGAGCTGCATAACCCCATTTCGGCAATTGATAATAGCATTAGAAGTAGCCAAAAATGGTCTCCCTAGGATACATAGTTAGCCCCTACTGCAGATGGTTCTGTATCAAGTACAACAAAATCTACTGGATAGTAGAATTTGTCCACTTGTATTAGAATATCCTCCACTGTCCCCTTTGGTATCTTTATGGATCTATATGCAAGAGACATGTGATGGAAGTGGGCTTCAATTCCCCTAACCCTAGCTGCTTGTACATCAAATAAGGAAGCAGGTTTACACTGGCACCTAGGTCCAGTAGTGCTTTTTCTACACAAGTGCCTCCAATATTAACCAAACTAGTAGGACAACCCGATCTTTAATTTCAATCGAGTTTCAGAATCGGATGATAGCACTGACTTGTTCGGGCCAAGAAGGGCCTCTTGTCAACATTTAGCCCTCTTCACTCGTGCACAAGTCCTTCAAAAAATTTGGGTATATGTGGGGGACTTGTTTAATCATATCGCGCAGTGGATGTCGATACTTTCACTAGCCTTAGCACTTCTCTAGTATTTAAGCCTGGTTAATGGCCTTTTTCTTAGCTTTCAGTGCTTGAGGAAACGGTGGGGGTGTGTTGTTTTTTGGTCGTTGTGCTCCTTTAGTCACCACCTCATCCGTTCAAATCTCTTAACCTCCCCCGTTTTCTTCTCATTGGCTCAGTACTGGTTGTTTAAGCCTTACCACTTCTCAATGTGATAATTGCTTTAACTTCATCCATCCCTGACGTGGGCTCACTGGAAGAGCCCACTCATGCACCCTAGGATTGATTGTGTCCGAGGTGGAAATTTCTCCCTTTCTCCTACACTCCGTTGTTGGTTGGTCAACCTTGAGATTTGATCACTACTGTGCCATCATATTTTTGGGAGATCTCAATCTACAGGTTATCCATCTTTTTGTTGAGTGTGCTTTCCACTGTGTCGATTCTCTGATTAGCCTGGGCATTCACTGCCTTCTGTTCCTCTACAAAATTTCCTACCACTTTGCTCAAATTCATGATAGCTTGTTCAACTGGGGATGAGGATGATGGTGGCTGTGGTTGAGATGAGGAGCCACACTGCTGCTGCACAGTAGGGGGCACATATGATGGAGGCTTTGGCTTCTAAGAGAGGATAGGATGGTTCCTTCAATTATGGTTATGGGTGTTGTCATATGGAGCATTGGTTGTTGGCTTGTACTGATCCACAACATTGGCATGTTCAGCCATCATATCCCCATCAAGGAACAACTGGCAAGGCTCTCCCTGTGCTCGTGATCGGGACAAGGAAACAAGGATGGTTAGGCATAGATGCCTCAGTCACTGCTCACACCTCATGGTGATTTCGCATTTCAAGGTCCTCCAACCTTCTAGTCAAGGTGGATAGCTTTGCTCTCTCATCTCCATGTCCTGCGGATTTGAAAGTACATGCCCCTTCTTAAATTTGTCGCAGGTCCCATCCTCTCTCGCTTATCCGGGGTCAGTTCATCCTAAAGCTTGATGTCTTAGCCACATAGTTCAAGAAGTCCATTGCTTCCTCTGGATGTTTGCTCATGAAGTCCCCTCGCACATAGTCTCCAACAACTGCTTCATAGCATGAGACATTCCATTATAAAAGTGATTAATCCAAAGATCCACATCAAATCCATGTAAGTAGGCAGTAATCGATGATCTCAGGTACCTTTCCCAAAGACTGTAGAATTTCACTTTCTAAGGTCAATGTGTAAATTTCCTCTTCATCATTGGTTTTATGGGTGTCAAGAATTTTTTCAAAAATTATACCGTATATCTCCCACCTCTATAGTTCTCGGCCTCAGAGTCGGGAGCCAAATCTCGCCTGTCTTCAGGTTAAGGGAAGGCTTTCAATTTCAGCAATTCCATATCAGTTATGCCCTCCTTGAAAGTCATGCAAACCTCCTCAAACTCCCGGATGTGTGTGTATGGATTTTCATTTTCCATACCATGGAAAGTTGGGAGCAGGGGCACCAGATAAGGCCTGACATTCACATCCTCCGTAGGAGGTACAATACATGAGGGTGCACTCACCCTTGGTGGGTGTATATGGTCCTCATCGCCTTTATATGCATTTGCCCTGACCCCCGTTGGCTCTAATTGCTCCTCGGTGTGGGGGATCCATCTAGTCAGTGTTCAGGCTCACTTCACAACTCTGTTCAAGTGGATCACTGACCCTTTCCAATCTGCATGTAGTGTTCCTGTCCCAATGGTGCATAAGTTGCTAGGTAAGCTACACAAATAGACAACCAAAAAGAAAGCAGAGCTACCAAAAAGGTTAAGGTTAGCTATCAAAACAAAATGAAAATTCTATGTAAGTACAGTATAAAAATTAAATCTACCTAGCAAACAAAATGCTGTGGAAGATTACGTATGAAAAAGAATTGGGACCACCTCAACACTCTGTGATGAGGATCACAAGTTCAACAACTTCTCACTTGCTCTAAGGCACCATCCCCGGCAACGGCGCCATTTGATTCAAGTACAGTAGGGTATGCCGAAATCAACAATATTTATAACCTAAATTCCTCCTACTGCCGTAGCATAGCTATTGCAGATAAAGGTTCAGTGGTCGAACATGTGGATGGGTTTTCTTCGCAAGAAAATGATTATATAATGATGCAAAATGGTGATTTAATTTGACTTGGGGTTTTGTAAAACAAGGTGATTGGTGGTGTGAAAACTATAAACAAACGAAAAATGGAATGTAAAAGAACTCCTCAAGTCTCACATCAATGAGGTTCTATGCAACTGGGAAGTCCTCGACTCCTTTTCCTCGCATTGGGGAGGATGACCTATAGTCATTTCCCGAACCGGGTCTTCATTTAGCTATGAAAACTGAGTCCTAAAAGTTTTTCTCTTGAGATACAGCATTTATTGATCATTCATGTCTCAAAAAAGTAAAAAATAATTCTTTAACCTAACCTACAGAGGCAAATAAATGGAAACTAAGCGAGCCTCAGTGGATCCAACGGTAAGCATCCACTGAGCCCTTAAAGCTTGCCAAGCACTGGACAATCAAGGTGCATCAAAAGGATTTAAGCCTGAGGCAAGATATTGAGACATAAAATGGCAACCAATCGCACGCTACAAAACAAAGAGTACAAAGTGGGGGCCACTTTCAAAACTCGCCCAAAGGGCCTTCCTCTTCAAGGATGAGGGGATTTAGTCAAGCATCTCTTGAGTTGTCATCCTCAAGGAGTGTTTAGCTGGTGAGAAAGTGAAGGAAAGGGGGAGAAAATCAAAGAGAAGAAGAAGTGCTGAAAAATAAAATCCGTGCTAATTTTATTGCATAAAGTCATTTTAGACAAAGAGTCGACTGAGACTTATATAGTGCCTATCAAGGGAAATTACAAAAATGTCTGAACTACCAACAATACAAAAGGGGCAGTTTAGGAAAAAGTCACAAAAAGGTGGTGAAATGGAAGTAAAAAATGGAGGCAGAGC
The DNA here is from genome assembly GCA_016808115.1 of Tetrastigma voinierianum. Classification (NCBI taxonomy): domain Eukaryota; kingdom Viridiplantae; phylum Streptophyta; class Magnoliopsida; order Vitales; family Vitaceae; genus Tetrastigma; species Tetrastigma voinierianum. The sequence continues at coordinate 177,391 of JAEQBH010001009.1, forward strand.
AGGTTGCGAAAATTCTCAACCCTGCAAGATTTCTGCAGTGAGCCATTTTTCTTCAGTTTGTGGCTCCAATTTCCTTCCGACTTCAGTCATGAGCTTCGAGTTCGACTTGGATTCTTCATGCTTTGATTAACTCGATAATTTTGGCCTGATTAACTTGCAAGAACTACAAAAATAGCCACAAAACACGATCAGTGGTATCGTCGGGACCTTAATGTGCCAATTGGGTTAATTACGCTGATTAGTACACAAAAAGTGCTCAAAGCCTGCAAGAAACAAGGCTCAAAATAGCACTTTTTGAGCACTAATCAATTTGGCAAGAATGTCTAAAAAAAAAAAGATAGAAAAATTTGATACAACTACTTAGAGGCAACCTAAACAATTTTTTATTATTTATGACATGATTTGGTTTCTATTCAATGTTTTGAATAGTTTAGTTGGTAGAGTAGTTTTATTAGGTTTATTTACAACTTATGTAGTCGTATTTTGTTAAATTTCAAGATAATGTTTCTAAAGAGATATGAAGTTCAATGGAAAGTACTTCAACCCAAACTTTAGTGAGGATGTAGAATTTATCAGCTGTGGGAGTCTAATTCCTAACTTGTTCTTCAAGGAAAGGACATGCTAAGTTTTAGAGGTAATTTTTCTCGATTTTAGAAATTGTATGTAGTTTCATTGTTCCTTTGTTGAATTTTAGTGTAAGTATCAGTTATTAAAGAATATTTGTTGAATATCATTGAATAGATAAATTGTCTTTATTGTCCATGCTTAACTTGAGATACTTCATTTTTAATAGATTTAAATTCACAAGCATGAACTGAATATGCAGAAATGAGTAACAGGAGGAAAACAAGAAAAAAGATTCTAAAAGAGGAGAATGCATTCTCAATGTCGTGACATCGACTAGAAATGTAGCAAAATCGGCTCTAAAAAGTTCCCTAATGTCGCGACATTGCTCCTAATGTCGCGACATCACCACGACATAGCATTTACAAAAGAGCGAAACCAAGATTAACATTCTGACAATGTCGCGACATCGAAGCAATGTCGTGACATTGAAACTCTAATGTCGTGACATCAAGTTAAGTCACTCATATATCAAGGTAATGTCACGACATTACAATCTCAATATTGCAACATCGAGGTGGGTCACTTAAAAAAAACTTTGTCAATGCCGCGACATCGAAATACAATGTTGCGACATCATCAAGACAATGTCGCAACATCAAGATAAATCAATCATAATTCCTGATCAATGTCGTGACATACCATTTTTAATGTTGTGAAAACAAGGCAATGTCTTGACATTACAATCTCAATGTCGCGACATTGAGGTAGGTCGCTTAAAAAAAAAATTGTCAATGTCACGACATCAACACTCAATGTCGCGACATCTCACTTACGGCATCCCACCTATTTAAAGAAACACTTTGTGAGAATTGAACATCTAAACCAAATCTTGCAATCTTTTGAACCCTATGCTTCTCAAAATCTCTGAAACCTAATTCCTTTCCACCCAAAAAAAACAACCAAGAAATGTCAAATCCCACTATCCCACCCTAGATGAAGTCATAGGAAACATCGTGGAGGAGGTTCTGAGAAAGAGAGCAGAGCAAGAGAACCAGGAGACTACTCCTGTGGAAGAGATAAGGGAAGAAACTGATGAAATCGAGGTTGAGGTTGAAGCTGGAGAGGCTAGAGCCTTCTCCTTCAACAAGGGAATAGAAGCTTTCAAGAAACATCTACCTAAGAAGGGGTTTGTGGAAAAAAGAGGCTTCAAGAAGCTCGTGTCACCCTTAAAGTAAGAAATCGAGAGCGGAGGTTGGGAAACAGTGAGCCAGCACATGGAGCCAGGTAGAAAGGGCATTGTGAAATAATTTTACGCCAACCTTGGTGAAAGGAAGACCCTAAAATGCTACGTTAGGGGTAGATGGGTCCCTTTTGGGAAAAGGGCCATCTCTCGACTCTTGGGACTGAGAATAGTAAGAGACTGCACAGCATATGAGCAGCTCCAGAGGAATCCTGACTTTGAAGAAATCACCAAGTAATTGACAAGAGGACTAAGAGAATGGCAGAGGACGAAAACCATCTCCAACGCCTACCTAAACCGAGAAGACTTCACTGAGGTAAATAAGGTCTTGTTCTACTTTGTCAATTCTAAATTAAAACCCTTCAAACATGTCTCAATTGTGAGGCAAGACCGTGCACTACTCTTGTATGCATTGGTAAAGGGTTATAACCTGAATGTGGGGAGGATCATTGAACAATTCATCCTAGATTATGCCAATGATAAATTTTCTGGAAACATCCCCCACCCTGCCTTGATTACTTTACTGTGCATCAAGGGGGGTGTCACATTCACTGAGGTAGAGAAGGAAATATGCCCAAAAGCCTCCCCTCCCACTTATTGGAATCACTAAAGGTCCAGTAGAGGGTGAAAATGGTGAGAGAATAGAAAAATGAACAAAGGAAGAGAGCAGAGGTAGTGGAAGTGCCCAGGGAGCCAGTCCCTATAATTGAGCATGAAGAAGAGAGGATAAAGGTTGAAGAAATAGTGGGTCTTGAAGCCCATTCTAGGGCAAACAAAGGCTTCCATAGTCGAAGAAGTAGTGAACAGCTTAAAGAAGAGTTGAAACAAAAGGAAAAGAAAGAGCGCCGTATAATGAGAGCAACAATTCTGAGTTGCCAGCTAAGAAAGGAGATGAGAGAAAAGAGATGGCAAATAAGAGAAGAGCTAAGGTGGAGGACAACCACCATAATGTGAGAAAGGAAGAAATTTAAGAAAATAATCTAATGTGTAAGCCTCCAAAAGAGAGAAAATTAATGAGGAGGAGCCAGCTGAGAGAGATGGGGAGTCTCTGCGCCAAATCTGTAGAGAGGGAGAGAAGGCATTCATTAATGAACAATTGAAGAGGGACAAGAGTTGTTGAAGATCCTCGAGTTTAGAGAAAAATATATGGAAAAAAATCTGCTCCAAAAAGCAAATGTCTTTAGGTATTTATACAAGGAGCATCAAAAGGATATCAAGGTAACCATCCAGAAAAGAGATGAAGAACTCGGGCTACCCCGAACTACGGAGAATGATATGTTAATGCCACCCCACTAGAACGATAATGCCCAGGTGAATTGGTGAGCCAAATCTCATTGGTCGAGGCGTAATGAGCTGACGAAAGCGCACGCTATAACACATGAGTAGTATTTCCTCAACAAGGGAAAAGATAGCACAACTGCAAAACCACAACCCTCAATCCCTGAATTTACTCCATCTCATGATGTTTATCAGTATGAACTAGTAAACCTAAAACCCTCCAAGAAACATAGAAAGAAGAAATGAACTCTCCTCTCTCTGATTCTCATTCTCTCTTCGTTTTCTCTCTCTCTCTTTCTCTATCTTGAAATTCAATCTGTAACTCAATCTTCAGATTTGCATTTCAATTCATAAATGAATATCAGTTTCAAAAATTATGTTCAATTATCTCTTCCCTTCTTCTTCTCCTATTTGTTTCCCTTACATGCTAAACCGTGCAACAAAAATAATAAAATTTAAGTTTGTGTTTTGCCATTATTAATAACAGAATCTAGTTATACTATTGAATACATAAATGTTTAACAAAGATTAGTAATAAAATATTAGTAAGTAAAGCTTTTTTAAAGAAAAAATTTGGAACCTAAAAATAGAATTAGGCTGAATTAGTCGAATAGATTTTAAGCTGTGATGTCAAGGACAAATAAACTAAATTTTTAGATTCTAAAAAAAAAAACTGAAATTGAAATCAATGTTAATAAGGCTTTTAATTCTAGTTGATTGAACAATACAGTTCATGAAATGACTTAACTAACACATTGGTCATAAGTACCTTGAAAACTGATTGTGCTTGGGTTAGATTGAACATCGGTAAATATCAAAAAGTCCTAGAACTTGTTGTATTATTATTCAAGGAGAAATCCTAAGCGTTACAACCAGCAAGAAATGATTTAAGTCATCCGATAGCTCAGGCCTTCAAAAGCTACCCTTGATATGCTTATATGCATATACCTTAGTATATTATTTGAGCCTAAATGCCATTTTTATCATCAAAGCCACAATGAAAAACCCTAACCCTTTCTTAAAATTTGAATTTGTGGCAAAGAACCCTGAGTTTGTCCAAAACTGCAAAGTAAGTGCAGCAAAAATGAACAAAAGGACAAGTTTGGGGGAGTAAAATTTTGAAAAATAGAAAAGAATGAGAGCTAAGGATGGGGAAGAAAAAATATGTATAAAATAGATGCACAACATATACTAAGTCAAAATATGTGCGCCTCAAGGAGAGGAGTTTCTCAGCCCGCTTCCCTTGAGCTATTAAGTCCTTAGGGGTGTTCTACACCTAGTACCCTAATGTCAACTGGTATGGGAGTTGCTAAACCAAAGCTTGTTAAGGGGTAGTAGAAAGCTTAAGAAGGCAACACATTGCACCATTCCAAACCTTGAACAAAATGACAGGAAAAGAGCTTCTAAATTTTGAGAACTAAAATTGAAACAAAAAGTGGAGAAAGAAAAAGCCACGATGGGAAACATGAAGAAAGCTGCACCAAATCAAGTTTGGGGGCGCTTTTGCAAAAAAATTTATTAGAAATGAAAGGATGAGCAATTAGAGTGCAGAATACTAAGCAAATGTATGCAGTCTGGGTGAATTTGAACCTAAAATTTCCAATTATCTACCCAAGTACCCTAGCCATACATTACAATCTTAAAAGACCTATTTGATTCGAGGGTTGTGTCATGCCTACATTAGTGGAATATGATATGACCAACAAGCCTATGGGACCTAAGTAATTCTAGTTAGAATCACAATTCCTGCTTAGTGAGTTCCATAATGCCTAATCGCAAATTAGTCATAAAGGGAATAACCACACACTCATCGGTTAAGAATTTAACTAAGCATCGACTATGAATTATATGTTATATTGAATGGTCTAAATTGAAAATTTTTAGGATCCTGAAAGTTAAGCTTAATTAGAATTGATATAACAACTGAAATACTATTGAGGCCAAATTGTTGATATGGTTGAAAAGAATATTCGAATGAAAATGTCCAAAATTCAATTTTATTTTCGTATCAAACAAATAGTCTTTTCTCGCCATGACAAGCAAAATCTTAAGTTTTAAAATTTTTCAAAATTTTACATAAAGACTTAAAAATATATAAGTTTTAGACTCACTGAACTCCCCAACTAAAGTTTACTTATCCCCAAGCAGAAAAGACTAATTGCTTGTCCTCAAGAAATTTGACTTTAAGACCATTTTTTCTGCTCATTTTCAAACCATTCAACCATTCTTGATCTCTAGAAGTTAAAGCTTCATTGAGTGCAAGGTCTCTTCTTTCCAGCATTTCACAAAGACTATATTCTTGTTTCCATGTCTCATCCTAGAAGGCTACATCTCTTGCCCTCAATTCCTCTTTCCATACTACATCTCTCTCTTCCAGTTCTTTCTTCTATTCCATATCTCTTTGTTTTAATGTCTTCTCTATGTATTGATCTCTTCTTCTTAGCCCAGCATCCATGTATTCATCTCTCAATTGCAATTTCACCTTAGTTGTTCTGCCTCTTTCTCAAAACCCCCATCCACCCTTCTAGCATTTCCATGATGTCTGTGTTGTTGTCTTTTTGTTCAGAGCTTTCAGCTAGTTCTTTGTGGTACTCTCTGATATCTAGAGATAAGTTCTAGATGGGACTTAAACTCCTTTGCCCTTGCTTTCTCTCTTTTATTGATCTTACCACAATGGCTCGCTCATTTTCTCTATTATCCCTTTCTTCTTCATCACTTTCTTACATCTTTTCGCTCTCATGGTCGGGAGGTCAGTTATACCAAGAGGGCTAGAGGAGGTTCAGGACACCTTTCTTCCTCTTTCCTGTGTCTCTTCACTTCCTAGTATGCATAGCCTAGTGATTGTTGTCATGTGGCACCAAACCTCTGTACTTTCTGTTGTAGTAGCTTAGAATCGATTTCTCAATCATTTTTCCAACAGTGATTTTATACCCCTTCAATATTGCATACAATAGCATTGCCTCTTCCTATCAAACTGTGCTTAGGTGTTTTGAAGGGAGTAGGACTGAAGCTGGGGAAATAAAACCAATTTCTTTACTCTCTGTCAAAGATCCTCTGCCATTCGATTCGAATGGGTTCTTCTTGGTAAATTTCCACTCATCCTTCCCATTCGTTAGCAACTCCACTATCCTCTGATAATTTGACTATTTCTGCAACCTTTTGAATTTGGAACCATCTTTCATCTCCTTCAAGTTGAATGTTTTGTTGATAGCATCCCTATCAAAAGAAATCAATTCTTCTCTAACATAACAAGTTTTTTCTTTCTTTCCTACCATGTTTGCATAAAAATCTCGAACCACTGCAGTAAACCCAACTGGTTTGTGCTTGTAGAACAAACTCCATCTTCTTTTCTCAATCACCTCTCTTAACGGTGATATGAGCTTCACAAAACCTCTTTCTGCAATGAAATCCTTCTGCATCAGTGTTTCTTTCATAACCACGTGAGCACTCTCTAATATCAACTCATCAGCTTCCTCCTCTTCCTCTATTTCTTCTTCATTTCTTTTCCTCTTCCTACTTCCCTTTGGAAACTACTCTGTTTCAGCTTCTACCTCAGTTCTTGCTTCAGTTGTTTCTTCTTGAATAGTTATCATCCGATGCACCTAAATGGTTTCTTCTTCATTTCTAACACACTCCTCCATCATCTCATTCAGATTTGGAATCAAACTCAGTGGTTCAGACATTGTAGCTAACTGGACTGGGATTTAGGGTTTTCGAAGAGAATTAGAGAAGGTTTTAGTAAAGGTAGTGAAAGGTTTTTAGGCTTTTTGAGGAAAAAAGCTTTTCAAATTTTTAGGCTCCCAACGTTCAAAGTGCTGTAATTATAGGCCTAATTATTGTTACGACAAATAATTCCTATGTCACAACATTAAACAAGCCCTTGAACCCTGCACTATAATGATATGATTTAATTGTTTACACATAAAATTATGACTAATAAATTTTAATGTTATGACAAAATTTTCTTTGTGTGTAAAACCATGTCATGCCAATAAATGGTGATGCACATTTAACAAGTCGTGGAACCTAAAATTTGATGTCTCCGTGACACCCCTATCCCGAGGGTCCCGTTGAAAACCTTGTCAACTCATTTAAAACCTATGGATATCTGTGTTCTATGACACACTCATTTGTCTCATATTAAGACCATCCCCATATTTAATTCTAAATATGCAAATATATGTTGATTATTAATAATAACATTAATAGTCTTTATACAACAAAAGGTATATATGTTCCCCATCAATATAATACATGACAAAAACAAAACAAAACAAAGCCTCGTTTGGCTCTCATCCCCGCATGCGGTCCCATATGCGGGTCAAACGCCCGTGACCCACCCATACCTAAAAGAGGGTCCTCACTAACTGGGGCGAGAGCAGTTTCCAAGAGAATGACTCCTATAAGGGCTACTCCCCCATCTAAGTGTACATGCAATGGTCGCACAACAAAACACATCCAAGTCAATGTTCATGATAATTGCCAGATGTCATGCATGAAATGTCATCATGCTCCATATCCCAGTCAATTAAAGACTCCTCACACATGCATATGCCAGCGTGAAACTGTCAATGGTATTACTAATGACCCATGATCGAGCCCTCGCCTACCGCATTACCTCCAATGCAAGTGCCAATGGGCAACCAATCCCTAGTCAACTCGATCCATCACACAACCGAAGTCTATGTGATAAACAGCGACCATGTAGTCTTTCTGCAATAGAACTTTTCGGATCACACCGCAATCTCTTTACACCCATGTTACAAAACTTTTGGATCACACTATGTCTCTTAAGCACCCATGTCTCTGTGCTTTATCCGGGAGGGGGTTAACGATCCCTTCTTGTCTGCCACTGTCATGATTATTTATATTTATTTTTATGTTTTAAACTGTGAGACATCTATTGGACGTCGTCCAAAGTACGAGCTCACTACCCATTCATCAACAATGATGATGGGTGACCACACCCAACATAATGCGATGTCCCTATGAATATGCAATGCTAATGCCACTCATGTGTTCCCATGTTATGTATGATGCACACTACATGGAACATTCACTGAATCGTATCATGCCAAGTACCATGTAAACATATAATTGATAATCCATTATGTTAATACATTTAAATAAACATATATTAACATATCTTACACATATTCAAAGATGTTATTAAACTGCCACAATGTAACACATAAAAACACTTCACATAAAATAACCATTCTAGCCATAATAAAAAAAAAAAATCTAGACTTAATCCTGAAATTTTAGTCTTTGTTTTAACGATTAAAAATTTAGCCACAAACTCGGCCCGAAAAATGTCCCACAAAATAGTTCACTATAAAATCCATTACTAGTCCTGGGCCGGGTCTTGAATCGATCACTCATGGCTACGGCACTTAACACCGAAACATTTTTTTTTTACCACGACAATTTTACCGCTCGACAACTCGAATCAAAACCAATCTCAAAACTCGTCATGCACAGTCCGAAAACCGGCCACAACGAAGTCCAACATGCATTTTCCAACAGTCCCACACCAAAACCGGCCCGGATACCGACCTTAAAAACCTGGTCCCGGACTATCCAAAAAACAATCTCATGGTCGAAAACTTAGTCCTGTGGTCGGTTCTAGCCCACACGGCCATTTACGGCCCTTAAATGAAAAGGAACCCGAGTAGGAGAAACCCCTACCTCTTAGAGTGTGAAGTACCGAATCCTTCCGTTCTTGGTACCTACTCGTAGCTCTAGTCGAGTAGACCAACTTAATTCTTAGGCTACCGAACTCCGGCCATCGGAACACCGTAAAAAAATTAGACAACTTTGTTTTTCTTTTTTTTTTTGTCTCTCCTTTCTTACTCTCTCTCCTCTCCTCACGCTCACTCTCCTCACTGCCCATTTTTCCTCCCTTTTTCTTCCCTTTTTCGTTTCCCTTCCCTCTTTGTTCCATCCTCATCTCCTTTTTATTTCTTTTCCAATTTCTCATTTCCCGTTTTCTCTTCTTTCACTTATTCTTCTTCTTTTCCTCATTCTTATTTCTCTTCCTCATTGGAGCATACTTGATCATTCGATCAAGGGAGGAAATTTCCTCCCCTTTTCCTTCAAGCCATTTGTGTGGTGCTTGATTTTCTCCCATTTTCTTTTATTTCTTATTTACCTTTTTATTGCATCATCCCATACATGGCTTAATGTGAATATAGATCATGCCACATGTGGCCTAATGTGTTTCATTCCTTTTAAAAGACCATGGCACCATGGGCTCTTGCCAAGGCCTCACTCTCAGTGGTGTCATGTGGTGTCCCCTAACCATGCCATGTGTCATCCGACACTCGTGCCTCAAAAAAGTGCACTTCGACTATCTCGCATCTGATGAAATTCGACGCGGGTAGCCAGGATTTCGTGGAGACGATTCCAATGGTGAAGTCCGTTTCATCATCCGAGACGGTAAAATTTCAAAGTTTTAGATTGTGCTTATTTCACAAATTATCATGGTTCTTTTTCGAAAAAATGAAATTTTCTGCTTTATATCTTCCTTAAAAAGAATTTCGTCCCGAAATTCCCACATGCACACATATACAACACATGCATACAATCATTCAATTATCACATGCCTAAATAATGTACCTTCATCCTCAAATAACAAAGGATAGGCGATACGCATTGTGTCCTCACGCTCCCATGTTGCCTCCTCCACTCCTCGGTGCCGCCATAGCACCTTCACTAGCTCTACGCCTTTACGCGTCAAACCCATTTGTCGGCTATCCATGATACGCACTGGTCCCTCCTCAAAGGTCCCATCCTAGACAACAACAAGCTCAGTTCCCAATCCCTTACGAGTCGGATCTCGAGTGTATTTCGCAGCATGGAGACATGAAACACGCCATGAACACTGATAAACCCACCGGTGAGTGCCAACCTAAGAAGCAACTACACCCACCCTCTCGAGTACCTCAAAGGGCCCAATATATCTCGATGATAACTTTCCCCGCTTACCAAACCTAATCACTCCTCATAACCTTCAAGAAGACATGATCTCCCACCTCAAACTCTGCAGGTCGCCGTCAGGCCCAAGATAACTCCCTCTCGCCAAATTCTCCGAGCCGTGAGAAGACGTTTACGTATCAAGTCCACCTTCCCTAAGGTGTCACTAATCAACTCCAGACTCGTGGTGGATCTCTCTCCTAACTCGGTCCAACAAATTGGAGATCGGCATGGCCTCCCACATAATGCCCTATATGCGCCATCCTGTGATACTCTCCGATAAATATTGTTATAGGCGAACCCATCACAAGCAGGCAATGTCTCTCCCAAATTTACCCTTGAGATCCAGGACGCACGCTCGCAGATTTCTCTTAACACCCGTGATACCCTTCTCCGACTGATCGCCGATCCGGATGAAAAGCAACACTCATCCTCAACTGTGTCCCCATGGCTCTTTAGAAACTCTTCCGTAATTGAGTCAGAACCTCGGATCCCGATCCGATACTTCGCGGAGATCAATCTATGCAATCGCACGATCTCTCGTATGTACAACTTACAGAATTCCTCCAAAGGTAAAGCAACACCATACACAACCGTAGGTAAACGTAGCCGACTCAGTGTCGGTCCACTCATCACCCACACCACATCACAGCTTCACGATGTCCGTGGGCAAGTGAGTCACAAAATCCATCGTGATATGCTCCCACTTCCACCCGCTTACCTCCAATGGCTAGAGGACCCCGTCGGTCGATGCTCGCCTTAACTGGCCGACACGTGAGACATCATCGAACAAAATCCCCAACGTGTCTCTTCATCCCGCTCCAGTAATACTGGCAAAGAAGATCATGATACATCTTAGTACCACTTGGATGAACCGCAAAACGAGAACAATGGAATTCCCGAAGGATCTCCTCTCTCAATTTTGCCAAATGGGGAACCACAATCCGTCCCCTATACCAAAGACTACCATCAAGCAGGAATGGCCCAAATTTCTCGTCACTCCGTAGATCAAATTATGCTCATCCCCAATAAACATTATCTCAACGCTCTTGCCCTTCGGGACTCAATCACTCTACTCAAGAGGGAAGGCGAGCCACTAAACTCCCAAACACCCCGAGTTTGTTCACCGCACCGTAAGTCGAATCATCACGCCTCGAGCATCGTAATCCACCTGAAGCCACACTCAACCAAAGACTTCCGTGACTTTTGACCGAGTGCGTCAGCCACCACATTTGCCTTACTGTGATGAACAAGAAAGTGAAGTCATAATCCTCCGCATATTCCATCCATCCGCATCTACCTCATATTGGAGGTCCCGCCAGTAAAGATATACTTCAGACTTTTGTGGTCCGAAAATACCTCGAATTACTCACCATATAAATAGTGGCACCATATCTTTAAAGTGAAGACTATAGCTGCCAATGTCATGCGTAGGGTAATTCCGCTCGTGGTTCTTCAACTGTCGTGAACCATAAGCTACCACTCTCCTGCATCGCATCAACACATCCAAGTCCGTCCCGAGGCACGCAATATACTGTGGTACCCTGGTCCCTTTCCCGGACTATCGCATCAGAGCTGATGTAAGCCTCTTAACTCTTGAATGCCCTCTCACACGGGTCATTCCACTCATACCGACTTCCTTCCGGTCAATCGAAACATAGCGCAGTTTAATCAAGAGAAGTCCTCAATGAACCTCCTGTAATACCCTGCCAATCCCAAGAAACTACGTATCTCGAAGATGGATTTCGGCCTCTCCCAACTCATAACAGGCTCTACCTTCTCAAGGTCTACTGACACACCTGAAACTGACACTACGTGTCCCAAGAATTTCACCTCAGTAAGCTAAAACTCACACTTACTGAACTTGGCATACAACTGATGATCCCTGAGTGCCTGGAGAACAATCCTCAAATGATCCTCATGCTCCTCCTCGGACTAGAGATATCAAGATGTCACACCAGCAATTACAAAACTGATCCAAATAGGGTTGGAATACCCTATGCATGAGATTCATGAATGCCGCTGGCGCATTCGTCAATCCGAAAGGCATCACTGTAAACTCAAAATTCCCATACCGCGTCCTGAATGTTGTCTTAGGGATATCTGGCTCCCTAACTCTCAACTGATGATAACCGTTACGGAGATCTATCTTAGAATAGACCTGTGCTCCTCTCAGTTGATCAAATAAATCATCAATCATCGGTAATGGATAAACCGATTCTTGATCGTAACCCTATTCAACTGTCGATAGTTGATACACAGCGGCTGATCTATCCTTCTTTTGTCAATAGAACCGAGCTCGCCCCTGCTGTGAAGTGCTCGATCGAATGAAATCTCATTCAATAAACTCAGATTCGGGATCTCAGTCTGCACAATCGAATCGGTGTCATCCTACGTGATTCATGTAAATGAGCGACGCACTGCTGTGTAACTCAATAACAAAGTCCACATCCTTATACAAAGGTAATCCCGGTAGCTCATCGAGAAAAACATCCTCGTACTCACAAACCACCAGAGGTAGACTCAAATTCTGTCTCACCTCGTCCTCTAAAGTAAGGATTGCTAGCTAACCCATCAACTGTCCGTGCCACCTGGAGTCATACACTATCTGGGGTAAAGCATCATGCTTATCCCCCTAGAACATAACACAAAGACCATCCTATGTGTAGGCAAGAGAACCCTCCTACGTATCACAGCCAATGACGACTGATAAAGCCAACCAATCCATGCCAATAATGACATCAAACTCTAACATGTCCATAACTCGAAGGTCCACCATGAGTAGAATCCCTGAGATCTCTAGCTCACAATCCCGATATATCTAATCAACCCTCACCCTAGCTCAGAGGAACCTACATGAAACGGCTTTTCTGGGTCTCAACTCTGCCCGCTCTTTTACACACAATGCAAAGAATGAATGAATGAGATGCACTAGAATCAAATAAAATCCTCGCCCATAAAACAGGCAGGAGGAGCATCATGTATCAATCCACTGTTTGCTATCTCACCCAGGTAATGGCGATAAGCCCCTAAGTCCCGAGATCCCTGCGCCGTGGCCCTATCCGACTCACCCATAACTGACCTCTCCGCCTCGCTCGCGGGAAACCGAAGGTGCCAGACACCCAGAGCCTAATACCCGCTCCTTGACCCATAGTGGAACATACTGTCCCCGTGCCTGGTCCCACTAATGACTAGACTGTGGCATCCCAAAATCCCGGGATCCCCCCTTGCCTCCGCGGGCAATCCCTCCTCATAAGTCCAGTCGTAGAAGAAACAGCATTCAAGCCCCGTCCGCCCGTGGCTCCTACCCCGTCTCGCCCCGATAGCCCCGACCCTGACCTTGGCTTTGATAGCCTCAAATTGGTCCCCGTGATCCTGAAACAGGTCCGCCGCTTTACCAAACTCAAAGAAGCGTCGACCTCCTCCTCTTAGTAGTACCCGTATCTCAGATACTCTTAGCATCAACTATCTCACCCTCTATGGCCATGGCCATCCTAACCATGGCGTTCATATCCTACAAGAGAAGTCCCACAATCTTGCCCCTGATGGACAATCTCAGACCATCCTCAAATCGCCTCACTTTGGCCAGATTTGTGGCCATATAGTCATCTGCAAAACGGGCTAGCTCAATAAACTTAGCCACGTACTCCAGTACTGTCATGTCTCCCTACCGCAAGTCTAGGAACTCTCGGGCCTTGACATGCCTGGCAGACGCTGGAAAGAACTTGCTCATAAAGAGCTCTCTGAAATCTACCCAAGTCATCGCCTCCACATTTCTGGAGGTCTTCATCCAATCCCACCATATCAGGGATTCACCCGCTAGCTGAAAAGCCACTAACCTGATCTGTGTAGTAGAGGAGGTAATCTCCATGGCCTCCAATACCCTCTCAATCTAACGGAACCAATGGTCAGTTACCAATTGGTCCCCTCCTCCCCTAAATGTTGAGGGATGATGTGCCCTAAACCTCTGGAGGTTACTCATTCCTCCTTGACCATTGGCTACACCAGCCTGTACAATAGTGGAAACTATAGCGCCCAAAGTCTCCATAAAAGCCTGTGGGTCAAAAACAGGCGGCGATGGGCCATAGCCCCATGGACGACCTCTGCGTCCTCGTCCGTGACTAGCCATCTACACCTATCAAGCACCAAATCTGAGATTTCTTGTTCCATAAGTCATTAGTGATGCATGATTCCAACACTAATAATTAGCAGTTCCCGAACACCAATGATCATGCTCTCTAACTCTAGTGTTCTTTGTTTTCCATATATATCCAATCATGCATAAATGCATACAACATGCAACACACATCATGTTATAATAATTTCAAGCTAATACATAAAAAACACAATGCATGCAAAGAGCCCTAATCCAACCCGTGACTACTAGGTAATCAAATATCTAAAACCCCGACACTAAGTCGTGATGCTCATGATCAAACACACCTTAATGACCATGGCCTAACCCATGTCCCTCGCCCAGGGTATCTGTACCTATGCTCTGATACCAAGCTATGACACCCCTATCCCGAGGGTCTCATTGACAATCTATGGATATCGGGTGTCCCGATATCACACTCATATATCTCATATATAGAGACTCATTCCTGCATATTTAATTCCCAAATATTCAAAAATATATGCTAGACTATTTAATCAACTGTCCGTTTAACAGTCCTTTTATACAACAAAAAGGTATACATGTTCTGCTCGAATATAATACATGACAAAAAAAAAACAAAATAAAGCCTCATATGGCTCTCATCCCGCATGTAGTCCCATATGCGGGTCAGACGCTTGCACCAGACCTGTACCTAAAAGGGGGTCCCACGACGGGGTGAGCAAAGCCTAGTAGAAAATGACTCCTATAAGGGCTACTCCCCATCTAAGTGCACATGCAATGGTCGCACAACAAACACACATCCAAGTCAATGTCTACATGAATGTCATATGTCATGCATGAAACGTCATCATGCCCATATCCTGAGTCACTCAATCGACTTCACATGCATATTTCAAGTGTGAAACCATCACCGGGTATTACCACGACCCATGTATCGAGCCCTCACCGGCCCATTACCTAATGCAAGTGCCGATGGGCAACCAATCCCAAGTCAATCCCGACTTCTATCACACAACCCGAAGTCTATGTGATAAACATGACCGTGTGTCTTCTTTGGGCAATAGAACTTTTCATATCACACTGCGGGTCTCTTACACCCATGTTCTAGGCTTTTCACCTGAGGGGGTTAACGGTCCCCTTCTTGCTTCGCCCAACACACATTATTTATATTTATTTTTATGTTTTAAACTATGAGACATCTATTGGACGTCGTCCAAAGTACGAGCTCACTACCCATTCATCAACAATGATGATGGGTGACCACACCCATGCACACACACCCAGCATAATGCGATGTCCTTGTGCATATGCAATTTTAATGCCATTGCAGATTCTCATGTTACATGTATGATGCACACTACATGGAACATTCTACTTTATCGTACTTCATGCCAAGTACCATGTAAACATATATAATTCACATCCATTATGTTAATACATTTAAATACACATATATTAACATATCTTACACATATTCAACATGTTATTAAATTGCCAACAATAACACACAAAAAAAAAAACACTTCACATAAAATAACCATTCCCTGGGTCATAATAAAAAATCTGGCACTTCAGTCCTAATTTAGTCCTTTAACGGCTAAAAATTTAGCCATAAACTCAGCACGAAAACTATCCCGAAAAACAGTTCACTATAAAATCCATAATTGTCCTGCTTCGATCCCGAACTAATCACCCATGGCTATGGGCAGACCCCAACACCGAAATTTTTTTTTTTTTACCAATTTTATCAATTTTACCAGCTCCTATTTGAAGAAATTTCAAATCAAAACCAATCTCAAACTCCTTCATGCACGGTCCGAAACCTAATACAACAAAGTCCAACATGCATTTTTCCAAATAAATCTCAAGACTAAACCACTCGATACCACCTTCAAACCCGATCCCAACCGTCCGAAAAACGGGCCTCATGGCCGAAAACTCACCCAGGGTCGATTCTCCTACCCACACGGCCATTTACGACCCTTAAATGAAAAGGAACCCAAGTAGAAGAAATCTCTACCTCTTGGAGCGTGAAGTACCGAATCCTTCCGTTCTTGGTACCTACTTGTAGCTCTCGTCGAGTAGACCAACTCTAATTCTCGGGCTACCGAACTCCGGCCATCGTAACACCGTAAAAAAAATTGGACAACTTTGTTTTTTTTTCTTTTTTTTCTCTCCTTTCTCTCTCTCTCTCTCCTCTCCTCACGCTCACTCTCCTCACTGCCCGTTTTTCCTCCCTTTTTCTTCCCTTGTTTGTTTCCCTTCCCTCTTTGTTCCATCTTCATCTCCTATTTATTTCTTTTCCAATTTCTCCTTTCCCATTTTCTCTTCTTTCACTTATTCTTCTTTCTTTTTCCTATTCTATTTCTCTTCTCATTTTGAAGCATACTTGATCATTCGGTCAAGGAAGGAAATTTCCTCCCCTTTTCCTTCAAGCCATTTGTGTGGTACTTGATTTTCTCCCATTTTCTTTTATTTCTTATTTCCCTCTTTATTGCATCATCCCATACATGGCTTAATGTGAGCCATGGGATCATGTCACACATGTGGCTCAATGTAAGCCATTCCTTTTTAGTGGA
Source organism: Tetrastigma voinierianum (assembly GCA_016808115.1). Classification (NCBI taxonomy): domain Eukaryota; kingdom Viridiplantae; phylum Streptophyta; class Magnoliopsida; order Vitales; family Vitaceae; genus Tetrastigma; species Tetrastigma voinierianum. Next base: position 194,153 of record JAEQBH010001009.1, read on the forward strand.
CCACATGGCTCTTGCCAAGTGTCACTCTCTTAGGGTGTCATGTGGCATCCCCTTAACCATGCCATGCGTCATCCGACACCCTATGCCTCGAAAAAAACGTGCAATTCCAATTGTCTCGGAATTCGATGAAATTCGACGTGGTAGCTAGATTTCGTGAGACGATTCCAACGGCGAAGTCTGTTTCGTCATCCGAGATCTAGAAATTTTCTAGGTTTTAGCCTGTACTATTTCGACAAAATTATCGTTTTGCCCTTTTTCAGAAAAATGAAATTTTCTCAGGTTTTACAATGTCATGACACAAAATTTATTTGTCAGGGCATAGATTCCTATGTCACAAATGAAAATTTGTTGCTACAAATAAATTGATTGTTGTGACAAAATGATAGCATTGGTCTTTAAAAAGTGTGTTGCGACAATAATTATTTATATCACGACAAATTATTTTGAGTTATAAAACTGCATTGTCACGATAAAAAACACTATGTCACGACCTATTTTTCTTCAACTAAGGTAGGCAAGAGTAATCTTTGTCGCAACAAAGAAAAATCATGTCGCGACAAAATATGCATTTTCATCCAAAAGGCCAATTTACCAGTTTAAACCAATTAACACACAAAACATTATGCAATTCATTCAAACCAATCAAATCATGCTTGTGAATACAAGTTTAACAACAACGGAGCGTCTAAATTCAAACATGATCAATCCATCACAATTTCTCAGTTCTATAGATATTAGCAATCTATTTAGAAAACTAATTAAAACATTATGAAAGCTAAAAAAGAATTTTCTCACAAGATTGTTGAGCAAGCTTTTCTTCTTCAATATGTGTTATCTTATTCTTTGCATTCCAGCTGACTCTTTACAATAACTTCACTTACTGATTAGCTTTCATGACCTGAAAAGCAGTAAAATCACTAATATAAAATTTTCAAAAATTAAAAATAAAACTTCTCACACACAAGATTTAATAAAATCAAATTATAAATGGAAATAAAAAAAAAAATTCTTAGGTTGCCTCCCAAGAAGCTGCTCAATTTTATGTCTTCAACTAGACATGGCTGCAATGTGTTCTCTTTTCATCAATTCTTTCATTCTCTTCAAATCTGGGACTACTCTTCATTCAATCCTCCTCCCAAATAATGCTTCAATCTTTAGCCATTAACCTTAAACTCATTTCCTGAATTTTATTTCAATGTAACTACTAAAAGCGATGTAATTGCAATCACTATGTAAGGGCCATTCCATCTTGATTTGAGCTTTCTTGGAAATAATCTAAGCCTTGAGTTATACAAGAGGACTAATTCTCCTATTTTGAATTCTTTCTTCAGTATCCTCTGGTCATGCCATTTCTTGGATTTATCTTTGTAGATTCTTGCATTGTCATAGGCTTCGTTTCTCAACTCTTCTAATTCATTTAATTAAAGGAATCTCTTTTCTTTTACAGCTTGGAAATCAAAGTTCAGCTTTTTGATTGCCCCCATTGCTTTATATTCAAGCTCCATAGGTAGATGATAGTGTTTTCCAAATACAATCCTGTATGGGGACATTCCAATAGGGGACTTATAAGCAGTTCTATAAGCTCACAATGCATCATCAACCTTTGTTGACTAGTCTTTTCTGCTTGCTTTGACTGTCTTCTCAAGTATATTCTTGATCTCTCTATTGGATATCTCAGCTTGCCTATTTTACTGAGAGTGATAAGCTAGTCCCATAACATGTCGACTCTTATACCGCCATAAGTTTTGGCAACAATGAGCCCAGAAATGGCTTCCCTCATCACTAATAATAGTTCTAGGGGCTCCAAATCTACTCAAGATATTTCTTTGTATAAGCCCTATAATTGTTTTGGCATCATTTATGAGGCAAGCTATGGCTCATTTGGATACATAATCCATAGCTAGGAGAATGTATAGATTTCCAAATGAAGGTGGGAAAGGCCCTATGAAGTCTATCCCCCATACATCAAAAATCTGTACCACCGTGATTCCTTGTAGAGGCATCTCATTTCTTTTGTTGATGTTGTCCATTCTCTGACATCTATCACAATGTTTAACACATTCAGAACCTTTTGTGGATAGAGTTAGCCAATAAAAACCTAACTAGAGAATTTTCCAGGTTGTTTTGTCTCCTGCAAAGTGTCCTCCATATGGTGATGCATGGCATTTATCCAAAATTCCAGCATGTTCTGCCTTTGGTACACATCTTCTGATGATCTGATATGCTCCTCTTCTAAAAAGCATTGGGCCATCCCATATATAAAACTTAGCATCAATCCTCAACTTTCTTTTTTGTTAGTAGCTAAATTCTGGTGGCATAATTTTACAAGTCAAAAAGTTCACAATATCAGCATACCATAGTACTTGAACTGATACCTAAAAAAGCTTATCATCGGGGAAATTTTCTTCTATCTCAGTCCCTTTTTCATCTTCAATGTGCTTTTTTAGTCTTGATAAGTGATCATCTATCACATTATCACTATATTTCTTGTCTTTGATCTCCAAATCAAGTTCCAGTAGCAATAAAACCCATCTGATTAGTCTTGGCTTAGCATCTTTCTTTGCCAACAGGTATTTGATTACTGCATGATCAATGTGCACTATGACAAGAGACCCCAATATAGATGGCCTGAACTTCTCATAAGCAAAGACCATTGCTAGCATTTCTTTTTCAATAGTTGAATAATTCTCTTGTGCTTCATTAAAAGTCTTGCTAGCATAATACATAGCTCTGAAGGTCTTGTCAGTTCTTTTTCCCAACACAACTCCCACTGCATAATCGATGGCATCACACATGATCTCAAATTCTTTGTTCCAGCCTGGTGTTGCCATGATAGGAGCTCTGATCAATTTGTCCTTGATTTCTTCAAATGCACATTTACACTTTTCTTCAAATTCAAATTTTGCTTCTTTTTCAAGCAGTCTGCATAATGGTCTTGATATTTTTGAGAAGTCCTTTATAAATCTTCTATAAAATCCAGCATGTCCTATAGAACTTCTAATCCCTTTAACTGTAGTAGGTGGCATTAGAGTTTCAATAAAAAAAACTTTAGCTTAGTCAACTTCAAGTCCAGTTGTAGAAATTTTGTGCCCTAATGCCTTCATTTACCATAAAGTAGCATTTTTCCCGATTTAGAGCTAAGTTTTTGTCTTGGCATCTTTGAAATACAGTCTCTAAATTCTCTAGGCAATTCTCAAAACTAGATCCATTTATTGAGAAATCATCCATGAAGATCTCCATAGCCTTCTCCACCAAATCAGAAAAGATAGACATCATACACCTTTGAAAGGTGGCAGGAGCATTACACAATCCAAATGGCATCCTTCTAAAAGCAAAGGTGCCATAAGGACATGTAAAGGTAGTCTTCTCCTGGTCTTCAAGGGCTCTAGCAATTTGGTTATATCCAAAATATCCATCAAGAAAACATAAATGGGGGTGTCCTGCTAACCTGTCCAACATTTGATCAATGAAAGGTAAAGGATAATGATCATTTTTGGTAGCAGTATTCAATTTTCTGTAGTCAATGCATACCCTCCATCATGTCATAGTTCTTGTTGGAATTAAATCATTCTTCTCATTTCTGATGACTGTGAATGCACCCTTCTTGGGAACCACATGAATTGGGCTCACCCAAGGGTTATTTGAGATTACATAAATGAATCCTGCATTCAACCATTTCAGCACTTCTTTCCTAACAACTTTTTTCATAATTGGGTTCAGTCTTTCTCTGGTGTTCAATGGATTTTTTTCATTCTCCTCTAAGAGGATTTTATGCATGCAAATAGAAGGACCGATTCCCTTCAAGTCTTCCACTGACCAAGCTATTGCTTCTTTATACTTTCTGAGAATCTTTATCAGTTTCAGCTCTCTCTCTTCTGTCAAGTCTGCTGTTATAATTAATGGTTTAGACTTTTCAGCTCCCAAGAAGGTATACTTCAAATGTTTGGGAAATTCTTTCAAACTTAACCCCTCATAGCTTGTTTCTACTTCTTATGCCTTCCCTTCACAACCACTTGATTTTTTCGCACCGCTCTTCATTTAATCGTATTGTTTCTTAAATTCAAAATCGAAATTCGTAAATTCAAACATCAAGATCCTCAATATACTAGAAATTCTTCTCATTCTCATTCATTGAACTCTTAATCTTATAATCATATTTCAGTTCATAACTGATGGGAACTATTGTTTCTACAATCTTACAATCAGCATTATCAAATTCAGGTTGTTTCAAGCTCTGATTCATATTGAAGTGTACTACTTCATCTCCCACCCTTAAAGTGAGCTCTCCCTTCTTAACATCTATCACAATACCTGGGCAGGAATGGCTTGCCTGTAAGCAATGAGACTTGTTTTATCTTTCTTCTCATGCTCGACAATACAAAGTCCATGGAAATCCCACCTTGATCAGTACATCTTTAAGGATTCCTTCTTGTTGAGCTAAAGTTCTATCTACCATCTGCAAGGTCATGGTTGTAGGAGTAAGCTCCCCCAAACTGAGTCTCTTCACTACAAATAGTGGCATCAGGTTGATGCTTTCTCCGGAATCACATAATGCCTTACCCATTTCAAAGTTCCCTATGGTACAAGGAATATTGAAGTTGCCTAGATCCTGCATCTTCAATGGCAAACTCTTCTGAATAACTGCACTACAGGTTGCTGTCAAGCTCACCACTCCTTCTTCAACAAATTTCCTCTTCTTGCTTAGTATATCCGTCATGAACTTGGCATAATGAGGCATTTGAGCCAATGCCTCAACAAAAGGAATATTTATCTCTATCTTCTTGCACATATTCAAGAATTTAGAGAATTGCTCCTCCATCTTTGATTTCTACAGCCTCTAAGGGAATGGGATAGGAGACTTATATACTTGCACCTCCTCTTTCTTTTTCAAGTCACCCTCTTTAACTGGTTTCTCTTTCTGCACCTTTAATTTTGTTTTCTCTTTAGTAATTTCCGAACTGTCCAGCTTGGTTTCTTCTTAAGCTTATGCTTGTTTTTTTTTCTCAATCATTATCTTCTCATCTTCTTTTAGTTTTTGTATTTCTCTGCCACTCCTTAGAGTAATTTCCATACAGTCTTTGGGATTCTTCTTGGTATCACTTGGGAAGGAATCCTTCGACTGGTTCTGCATAGCTAAGGTTAGCTACCCTACTTAGGTCTCCAGATTCTTTAGAGGTGCATTAGTGTTGGCCTGAAACACATTAGTGTTTGCCTGGAATGTTGTTAGCATAGAAAAATTTTGTTCATGAATGTTCAACAGTCTTTTGTTCTCTCCCATGATGCTCAACATCTGCTCCTCAAAAGATTGGGACCTCCTTTGGCCTTGATTTTCAGCTCTCTGACTGCCTTGCTGCTAATGCACTTGGAAACCATGTGGAGCATACCGCTGTTGATAATTCTGCATAGGTTTTAGACCTTGCTGCACTCCATTTCTATATGAAAAATTCTCATGGTTTCTCAATGTTGGTGTGTAGTGGGTTGGAAGGTTGGTGTTGGGCTTAAAGTTGTAGCTCTTATTGCCATTGACAAACTGAGCTTCCTCTACCTGATAGGGACCCTCATGAGCAAGTCCCTCATTAGTTATGCACTTCTGTTCACCTCCTTCCATAGTTCCCACTTGATGGGCTGACTAGTTTCTTCTTTCTTAGTTACTCATTTTGTTCATCAATACATCCAGCTTTGCCTCTATAGCTGACATCTTGTTTAGCTCAATGATACCACCTCCTCTCAGTCTACTATTGCTCCTTGAAGTCTCAGATGGAGCTCTATAATTGCTCTTGGCTAAATCCTCAATAAGCTGGTTGGCCTCTTCAACATTCTTCCTTTTGAATGCTCCATAGCATGCTGCATCAATGATCCCCTTCGAAGAGTAGTTCATTGCATGATAGAAGATATCCATTTGTGTGATTTGGTCAATGCCATGCATTGGACATCTTTTCAGCAATTTCTTGTACCTCTCCCAAGCATTGTAAAGGCTTTCTTCTTCTCCTTGCTTGAAGGCTATTATCTTTTTTCTTCTCTCATATGCGAGGGCTGGTGGGAAAAATCTCTCCATGAAACCTTCAACCAACTCCTCCCAATTGCTGACTAGTTCATATTGTAAAGATTCGAACCAACAAGCTGATGTGTCCCTCAATGAGAATGGAAACAACTATAAATTTATGACATCTGGATTTACTCCATTCAATTTGACAATGTTTGTCATCCTCATAAATCTTCCTAGGTGCTCATTAGGATCCTCACTAAGATGCCCTGTGAATTGGTGTTGTTGCACCATGGTGATCAGAGCAGACTTCAACTCAAAGTTGTTGGCCTCAATAGGTGGTTGCCTTAAAGCTGAATATTCATTTATGAGGATTAGCCTCCATAAATCTTAGATTGTCCTCTATCTTTGAGGTCTTTCTATCACCGGTTCAACTGGTATACGTTGATCAAACCCTTCTTATTCTGCCATAACTGCTTTTTCTGCTGCTTTTACCTTCCTTAGATTTCTCAAAGTTCTCTCAATTTCAGTGTCCACTGGTAGCAAATCTAATTCTGTCCTTCTATGCATATATGTAGTGCCTGAAATAGTGATAGACTGAAATCAAAGTGATATCAGTAGATAACTTGAATATATCATGATTAGCTCAATAAAAGATAAGTAGCTGAACTATCTACTGCAGTTAAAACTATTTTTTTTTAAATTTTCTTAAAATTCATATAAAAGAAAAATGTCCAAACTATCAATTCTCTTTTTGGTTGAAATATTAATCTTTAAACTCTACTTCAATCCCCAGCAACAACGCCAAAAACTTGATGATACAAAAAGATGTGATCAACTCATTCTTAGCATTGCTACTAAAGACTATGTTTAATCCCCGGTAACGGCGCCAAAAACTTGATGTTAACCCAAAATATGATCACCCAAATTTTCAACACAGCTTCCAAAGACTATTCAATCCCCAGTTACTACACCAAAAACTTGCTTGACTATAAAATATATATGTTATGTATATAAAAGTTGTTTTCTGTTGTGTATGTAATAATTTTCAATTAAAATTTGTTTTAGTCTAATATCTCTACAAGTGCACAGGTCATACAAGTAATAAAATGGATTATAAGTCTAGATATCATTCTCACGAGGATTGATTAAAAAGTCTAAAGATCCACTACTCTTGCTACTCAAGATCATCACTATTTGAACCTCTAAATGGAAGTATGAATTATCAAACAAAGAATTAATCTGAAATAAATCCTTACAACTAAAACTCTAATTCAATTAGAAATGGAGATTTCACCAAATTAAAATAACACTAGGTAGTGGCTAGTATTCTAACTATCTATTTGCATATTTTCCCAAATAAAATATTGTTAAAGGTATAAATCCTTGATTTTTCTAAGAGTAGGGTAGTTTAGCCTTGGAAAGCTTCCTGATAATACACATTTCACTGTTTAGCTTACCACATTCCTAAACCAAGTCAATGGGTCTAAATAGTTAATATTAGGATTTGATCATCTTCAAGATTTGGAAATTTTTCCTAAACCAATACTTCATAGCCATCTCTTGGGATTGGAAATTACTTGCCCCCATAAATAGGGTAACACAAGCCTTCTCCAAAGTAACTGGCATCTCAACCATTAATTTAATAGAATTCTATTTCCCCTTGATTAGAATTAGCTAATGCAGGATTAAGATCATTCTATTGGATTATGATGAAACCTCTAAGAATTAAATTGATATCTCATTAAGTGGTCCTTAATCCTTGGGAACACACTTCTGTTGTTACCTAGAAGGGATCCTTGAAAACAAAGGTTAGAAAATCACCTATGATGTATCAAAGTGATACTTAGAGTATATTAATTCCCAAATATCAATGTATTTTAACCCCAAGTGTCTGCTCTATGCTCTCAGGTAGTCCATCTTTGTGTCACTGAGAGGGATCCTAGAAATTAGAGTATATATACAACTCTTTCTGGGTAAAAAGCATTGATATATAGAACAACTCATTACAAGAGCAATGCCAATTAGATAAACCTAGTTTTCATACCCAAAACCTTCACTCAAAATACTGCAAAATCATAATAAGAAAACCAAATACATTCCCAAAGAGCTAAACCTTCCATCTCTAAATCACAAGTAACAATGACTAGTTGATCAAAAAATTCACTATAACTGTAATTAAAACTGAATAAAAATGAATTCCATAAAATTTCCAGATTTCTCTCTAGTTCATACATAAATGAAGTTTGATTTACATTCTATCTAACTCAAAATTTCAATATAGAGCTACCTCTACTTCTAAAAAGAAAGGAAAATAAAATAATAAAATAAAATAAAATATATACAAAGAGTCTTCAACTCTTCCAAAAAGCTAAAAGTCAAGTTGAAAGTCACGAAGCTTCCTTTGATCCGAAGATTATATATGCTACCCTATATCCTTCTATTTATAGTGGCCTATAAATGCCGAGTTCGACTCTAGGTCGAATTACGGATTTCAATGCAGGCCCATTTGTGGCGACAAAGTTGATCTATGTCACGACATTGCAGCTTCACTTGTGTGTCTTCAGGCTTTATTGTGGCTTTGTCGCAACATTTTTGCCATGTCTTCAATGTCTGCCTTTTGTCAAGTTTGTCACAACAAAGTTTATGAATGTCGCAACATAAGTGCAGTTTCTTAGGTCTTCATCCTTGTTATGAGTTTGTTGTAACATTTCTGCCTTGTATTCCTCTGGAGTCTTTGTTGCGACAGAGTTTTCCATGTCACGACAAATTTTTCTTTCCTTACAATGTTATTCCCAGAATAATTTGTTGCGACATAACCATTCTTGTCATGATAGAGTTCAACTAACTTCAAGTTGTGATTGTCGTGACATAATTTGTTGTTATCGCAACATAATTTCCATACCTTGCAGTGTTAGCCTCTGAACTGTATGTCGCAACATCAAAATCTTTGTTTTGACAAACTCAACATGACTTACCTTCTTAATCTATCAACTTCTGTCGTGACTAAGTTCGCTTGTGTCGCTATAGAAGTTCTTTCTTCTGCAACTCTTTATGTCGCGATAATCAATTTCTATGTCGCGACATTGTTTCAGTATGTCTTCATTAGTTTCTCTCTTCATTTGTCGCGACAGAGTTTTAAACGTCATGAGAAAGTTTTTCTGCCATTTTCCTTATTCTTTGTCACGATATTCATTTCCATGTCACAACAAAATTCCAATGCTTCTTCAGGAGCTCTTCTCATGCAATGTCGCGACAGAGTAATCAAATTTCGTGACAATAATTCTGCTTTTAGACTTCCATTGTGTTGTGACATTCATTTCTGTGTTGCAACATTTTTCTTGTACTTCTTCTCATATTATGTTGCAATAGAGTTGTGAAATGTCACGACAATCTGACCGCCAACTTGCACCCGCTGCCTTTTTGTTACGGATACGCTTCGCCATATACAAACTTCTATAAGTTGCCTTGGGGTTTTGCCCCGACAATGCTGTAATTATGTCACAACATAACTGCATTTCTTGCCTTAACCATTTTTTTCTGCTTTTGTTGTTGGTTTTGTTCCTTTTGCATTAATACCCTACAAAACATAAATCTGGGTGAAGATTCCATAATTCATCATTAAATTGGACCTTAAACTTTCAAATATGCATGAAAATTGAACTTAAAAAGGGATGAGTTTTGGACTTATCAAGAACCCCTACCAAACGAGGGTAGAGGATCCTTGATTTCTCATTGGTCTCTAGAGAAGATGGACAATCCACCCTTGACATGTTGCTAGATTCATTGTGTAATGTGGGGAGTTGGCTAACTATGAGAATTTCTATCATTTCAGTTTGTGACTATTTCCTCAGAACACTCGAAATATACCGGTCAGCTTTTCAACATGTTTAGGGTATTTTGTAGGCATAAATTAAATTTTTTGTAATTTTAAATGCGAAACATGGGAATTGAGAAACTCGGAAATTGTACAAGACATAAGGGCAAAATTGTAATTTGTCAAAAAGGGGCATAATAATTAGATATGGAATCCTTCACAATTCCAAGGTTTTGTAGAGTCAGAATCCCGGGCAGGAACTCGATTCTTCACACTAAAAGTGTTTGTGGAGTTGTTCGAGGGATTCCATGTTAGTTTGATGAAGGATAGAATATAAGAGAATTATAGAAGAAAGTGCATGAAAATGCTGAATTCCCATTTCAAGGCACCTGAGACCTGCACTGTAACCCTCGAGTGGTAATTTGTACCACCGATGTAAGGGCAACCCAGACGGTATTCACCCAAAGCAAGACCGGTACGCTTCTTCAGACCGGGTTCGGCATCGATATCGGTAACAGAGTGGTATCGGCATTCACTAGTTCCCAACCCCGTTTTGGTATTTTGCACAATTGCTTATAATTCATATCTGAGTATTGAACTCTAATAAATGATTAATGCGTTAAGATAAGAAAGAAGTATGAAAATGTGCACTGCACTGTCGCTTCCCCATTAAGCGAGTTCGATGGAGGGCAGTTCATGCCCGACGATAAGATAGAAGTTTCCAAATACATATAATCGTAGGAATGCCTAAGACTGCATTAAATGACACTCGCATTGGTTCACGACGTGGGCGCACGCCCGATCAATGCTTCCTAAGATTCCGGGTAGTGCTACTCAAGACTTCTATGTGGGCAGCACATCTCCGCTTTGTACTTTGGCACCCGAGTAGTGCCACAAGACTCCGTTCCGCACTTGCAGACTCGACATACACGGACTCTGTTCGCACGCCTACAGACTAGGGATTAGCGCCACAAAGACTCCGCCCGCTACAAGACTCGCTTGCGGCCATGGCACTTCACGTATAGCATCTCTGACACGTATCAGGTCAGGTCTTACTCATTTCCATTAGGCACCGGTCTACAGTATTCCCATAGTTATATGAAAATAACCTGAATGATGAATAACAATAAACAAATGTGTATCGTTCTGATCTATAATACCTACGGGTATTTCTGAATAAGAATAAGCTCTATAACTCCTACGAGAGATCCGAATAAGCATAAGTCTGTTATAAGCATAAGTTCTGAATAAGAATAAGCTCTCAGAATTCTACTTGAGATCCGACAAACATAAGTTTGTTATAAGCATAAGTATCAGATAGTCCTATATGAATGCATGGAAATTTTATATCCGGTTATTGTTATATGCTGAAAATAAATGTGTATATGCATACTACATATGTTTCCCATTGCCGCAGTTTAGCACTGGGTTTTTCAATCCACGTGAGGGGTACGTACAGGCGAGATAAGGATCTTTCCGCATTCTCGCTAAAGACACGAAAGTAGGGTTCATCACTGTAGGTTCTGTGCTTTGATCAGTAATGTAAATGTATAGTTTTTGAATATGTAAATGGGACTCAATACTGTATATGTGACACTGTAAACACCACTACGGTGGTAGGTTTATTTTGGACTTTTGTATATAATATGTTTATATAATTATAAGACTTGGATATACCAACATCTGATAAAGCAGGTAAAGAGTCCCAGTATATAGTCTCGCGCCTCGAACCCGGTTCGGATCCACCAATCGGGTCAGACCGGGAATCGGGGCATGACATTCCTAACTCTTTGACATGGGAAGCATTCACTTGGTATACAAAATTGCCAAGGAACTCCATTCGAAGTTAGCAGGAGATGGAAAGGCAGTTCCTCACTCAATTTTTTAGGGTTGAGCCTGAAGTGTGCATTGCTTAACTGTCCAAAATGACTCAAAGAAATGGGTGACCATTGATTTGTTTATCTCCCGATTCAAGAAGGTGAGAAACAGATGCAAGATCGATCTTCCAAAAACAGAGTACGTGAAAATGGCCCAAAGAGGTTTAGACATTGAGTTAAGGAAAAAATTCTAAGGTATGGAATTTAGAGATTTTATGAACTTCCAACTAAGGTGACAGAATATGAGGAGCTGCTCAAGGAATAAATTTATCGGAGGAAGAAGTCCAAGGGAGCCTATTGTCTAGAGGTAAACCAGGAGGTGGCAATGGCAGATCTATCTACTATAAGGCACCTAATTTGTGGAATAAGACATAAATCATGGTTCAAAGGTCTAATATACTGAGGTAGCAAAGACAAGAGGAAATATTCGATTTCCTGGTGAAAGAAAAATTCATTACCTTCCCTAAAGACCACCGAATTCCCATCAAGGATGAACTAAGGGGAAAGACTTAATGTAAGTACCACAATTCATGGAACCACACTACTAATGCATGTTAGGGTTTCATAAATGTCACATAGAACAGGATCAATAAAGGGATACTCAAGTTCCTTGACAAAAAAGGGGCTATGGCAATCGATGAGGATCCTTTTCCACTTCTTCAATCAACACTGCCAACTTCGACCTAAGATCATTGATAGAATCCAAGAAGACAGGAAAACTCTCTCCAAGAAAGGTATGGGCCCTTAAATATTGTCTAGTCTATGTTGATAAGTTGAAAAATAAGTGGTCTACAGTTTGTACATATCTTACATCAGGGGGAAATTCAGTTAAGGGGATACTGCAGGGAAGAGAGCAGCATAACTGATTCTCCAAGGAAAAGAGACTTTCCCTAAAAGGCAAGATGAACTCCCCAAGAAATGGGTTCGTTCCTCCCAAAGAAAAGGTTGTAGAAAGGCTCACCTCTCCACGGGGTAGGTACATTATTCCAAGGGAGAATGATGTAGGCAGGTTCAAAGAATGTTCCTCAAGAAACAGAGCCTTTTCCCCAAGAGGTAAGTTCACTCCACAAAGTGACAAAGTTGTAAGGAAAGTTAGTGTTCCAAGGAAGAAGGCAAACAAACCTGCTTTTCCAAGGGAGAGAACTAAGGGCAGATTTCCAAGAAGTGGATCTAAGGATAGAGTTGTTCGTCGAAGTAAATGAAGGTTTCTTCTAGAGGATAAAATCACTCCTCCAAAGGGTAGATTCTTTCCCCTAAGAGAGAAGATTGCAAACAACTTTACTTCTCCAATAGAAAAGGTAGGGGAAGGACATGTTCTTCCAGTCAGGCCTATTTTTTCAAGAGGTGGACCCAATTTTCCAAGGTACAAAATGATGTCTCCCATGGACAAATTTACTTCTCCAAAAGATATGGTGGGAAACAAACATGTTTTTTCAAGGGAGAGGGTTATAGAGATGGAAAGGCCTTTGAGGTGTATCATACCTCCTAGGGTTTCTCCTGGCCAAAGGTGGCATATGGTACAGCACAAAAAAATTCCCCATTAGTTTTCCAGGACTCGAAATAGGAGGATTCAAAGACAAAGATCAATTGATAGAAGGTAGCTCATTGATGTACCTGATAAAACACTCTTGAAGAAGGCCATGGAATTAGAGAAAGTAAAGGAATGAATGGTTGCTAGCTTGGAAAAAAATAAAGTTTGGGAGGAAACTACTGAGGATATGGAGTCAATGAGCAGTGTAGATGAAGTAATGGACTCAAAGGCCTTATTAATAGTTTAACACCCTATTTTTCAAATTGATCCACTATTTCTTTAACATTGACAACTATCTTCAAGTTAAAAAAGATAGAAGATAACCTAATGGAGGTAGAAGGAAAGCACCCTGCAACAGAGGAAGATGAGGGCCATGGTAGGGCCACCCTAGAATCCTCTGAAGAATGTAGACCTCAAAAGGTGACACTTAAGAAACCCTCTAAGGAAATGACGAGGCGCAAAGCCTTGTATGCAAGAGCCTATCTCAATGGCAAGCCAAGATTCAAGGTACTAATAGATAATAGATCAACTGCAAATGCAATGTCACTGAGGATGGTAAGAGCTCTGGAAAGGAGCATTAGTGATCTGATAGAAACAAAGGTGGTTGTTTGTGATAGACTCCACGTTTATTAGAGAATTATCAAAGACCTTGGGGATACTACCTATAGATATCACCATTAGCAACAAAACTTCATTATTTTCCTTATTTGTGATAGACTCCACTGCAAATTACAACATTTTTCTAGGGAAGGACTAGATTCATGCCAACTGGTGTGTGTCATCCTCTCTTCACCAGTTCTTATTGTTTTGGAAGGATAATGAAGTGGAGTTGGTGCGGTCAAATAAGCAGCCCTTCATGGCGGCTACAGGCTCTGTGGAAGCCAGGAATTATGATCATGAATTCGGTCAAATCAAGTTCACTATTAGAAGGAAAAGATGGGGTCCCAAGGAAAGCATGCATGGACTCAAAGGGCTCTATGGAAATCCAAAATGAGGTGGCTAAAATCCTAAAGGCGACTACAATCGTGCCTTACAGGCCGACGAGTGGTCTAATCATCGAGGAAATCAATGATGATTGATTACTCTCAAAAGGAAAAGGCAGTAGCTGCAACTACCATATTCAAAATGAAAAAGCTAACTGTGGAAAGGATTGAAGAAGAGAATCTCCAAGACATCTGTGGGGCTGAGATGATTTTGAAGGGGGTTTATATGAAGAAGATGGGTAATGGCAAATGGAGACGGGAGCAATCCCCTTCTAAGTTCGAAGACACGCAGCCTTAAGTACACGACCCCATGGAAGAAGTGAACCTCGGCATTGTGGAGGAGTCGAGGATTACTTATATTAGTTCCTTGTTGCCTTCTGACTTGAAGGAAAGGATTATTGCAATACTACGGGAGTTCAAAGACTACTTTGCTTGGAATTATGACGAGATGCCAGGGTTGGATAGAAGCTTGGTGGAACACTACTGTTGACCGGACCAAAACACATGTACAAATTTATGACACTATTACCAAAGAATATTATCTAACCCTAAGAATCCGCGCCATAAAACTTGTTAATTGTAATCCAAAGCATCTCCTGTGAGTAAATCATTTTCAATATCGCTTGGCCTAACATACTGTATGCAATGTGCCTAATAAGTAATAAATCGATTTAAGTCCGTATATCGATCCCACAGATCTCAAGAAATTCTAGATCAACTAATTTCCGACTACTCAAACTCCATACTATTTGGACTATAAATGACATTGTGTTCATTTGCAGTTGAAGAATTATACAAGTATATAATAAAAAAAATGAACAATCGAATAAACTGAATCTAAAGAATAATGAATAAAGAATAGTTAAGAAAATAAATGGAAAATGAGTAATTATCGTTTAGAATACACATTAAGATCAATGCTATTGTGAAGTGTCAATTCCTGCGTTGTTAAGACCGCACTTTGATCGTGTATTTCTGCATTTTAGAATCATCTGCGCGTTTAGTAGTACACCGGATTCTCCACAATCTACATTTCATTATCTAATTTTTACCCGATCCTCTTCGAATACGTGGAATGAGATAACTACTTTTGAATTGTGGATCTCCTAATTATGGGTATTTTTCTTTGCAATACTATACCCATTTTATGGATCAGAACCTTAGCTCCTGCCATTTCCAATACAAGGATATACAAACTTCCAAAAGTTATTCTTCCTCAAAATTAGAATAGATCACCCTCTCCTTGATTAGATCTCGCCTAACACCGGATTGGCTTCACACCCGAATTGAGGTGAACTCTCTCGCTTGTTTAAACCGAGATAACTCATTCAACTCATTCTGATTTCAAGTGAGAAGAGGATTTATCAAATAAACTTACAAAGCCTATTAGATCTCTTAATAGTGTTAATATACCTTCAAAGAAATGTGTCTATAACTCCTGTGATCACATCTATGTCACCAGAGGACCTCCTTGAAATCGTGAGCAATGAAACAATTCTAACGTATAAGAAACTGATATTCGCATCAAAAACATTAAACCCATAACCGAAAGTAAATTCATAAACCGAAATTGAGAATTTGCTTGAAACAACTACAGAGATATACCTTCAATAGCACCACTTAATTTAAGGCCGGGTTCCCACCACTGACCACACACTACAAAGATATCTTCCGATCATAAGAATCGTATTATGAAACCGGAGGAGCCGAATTCCGTAATTGGTCCTAACTTCAAACATTCCGTAGTAATTTGAAAGAAATGAATTCTCGTGATTCGCCTTCAAGCCAAAACGATAACATCCGCTCTCGAAAATAAATGAAAACTAAAAAAGATAAATCTAATCTAATCTCTAACTATCAACTTGAAGAATAGAAAAGAAAAGAAAACTAAAAAAATAAAGAAGAATGAGCCTTCGCCCACCTGCATTCTCGCCCTGCTCACGCCTGCTACCGCTATGAGCCGGGTAGCCGCAGATTTATGCGGTTTCGCCTGGGCCCTAATCCCACGCATTTTGTGAATTTCCGCGGATCGCCCATGTTATCGTTCAGCCGCGACTTCAAATCCCCTTTGTCGCTGACACATCATCCATGTCGCCATTATCGATCTCACGTCGCGACACGCCTTAAGTCTTCGCAGCCTTCAATCGGTAAACTCCCGATGTCGCGACATCGATCCCTTTGTCGCGACATCGCCCATGCCCTCGCAGGTTTCAATTGATCTTCGCCCCGATGTCGCGATTATCGATATCTTGGTCGCGACCCCGCCAAGTCATCCGCACTTCTCTAATCAAGCAGTTCTGATGTCGCGACATCAATCTCTGTCGCGACATCGCCTTATAGTTCTGGCAAAGTTTCAACTTGTCGCCATATTGCCGCAACATCAATCTGCCGCTGACAACAAATTTTTATGTTCTCAGATTTCAACCGAAGTTCATGTCGCGACAACAACTCATTGGTCGCGACATCAACCGACGCATGCTTCAATCTCGCTGCTACTCGTATCTTTCAACCGCCCCCGCGATGTCAGCGACTCACTTCTTTGTCACGACAACATCTCGCGTGGTCGGTAGCCAATCGGTTCTTTTGCGATGTCGCGACATCAATCTCTCGTCGCGACATCGCCTTAGTGAACTTACAAGCTTCCACCGGACAAGTTTCTCGGTGTCGCGACATCAATCTCTTGTCGCGACATCAGCTTATGGCTCTGGAGTTTTCACTTGATGGTTCCTGTTGTCGCGACATCAATCTCTTGTCGCGACATCACTCTATAACTCCACAGGTCTCAACTGTTAGTTCCTGATGTCGCGACCTCAACCTCTTGTTGCGACATCACTCTTAAGGAACTGCAACCTTCAACTGAGCAAGTCTCATGTCGCGACCTCGATCTCCTGTCGCGTCATCACTTTAGTTCTCTGGAGGCTTCAACTGGTTGCCTTTTGATGTCGCGACCATTCCTTCGTCGATGTCAGACAGTCACAATCCATCTTTTCACATCTGGCCATGTCTCAGCAGCCGTCAGCGACTGGCCTCTCGCCGCGACATCAACCTTGTCGGACACATGATGTTGTCAACATCATTTCTAAGTTTCGCTTCAATCTCAATCGCCTATCTTAGTGATCCTCGTCGCGACCGCATCAAACTTCTTCCTTTTTCCCGATGTCACACTCATAACTTGTCAGGTAAACCCCAAAAACTCCGCAACATTAGTTAACCGCTTAAGCTTACTTCGCTCGCTATTTCTCGCATTTTTACTCCGCCGCTGTCAGATTTTTCCACGTGATTTTCTTTCTTTCTTTTATACTCCCCGCAAATAACAACAGATTTGGTGAGTTTCTTCATATTTCTGTATCTGAATTATTCATTTTTACATTAAAATCAAACGTAAAAATGAATCCAAAATAGATGACTTTTAAGCTCATCAAATCTCCCTAAACTTAAAATTTTGCTTGTCCTCAAGTAAAGAAAAAAGAAAGATTTGTTTGTCCTCAAACAAAATAAAAGAAAATTTTTAAGGACATTTTTCTGGTTTGTTCTGCAGTGGCATTCAATTTAATTGAAATACAATGTATGCATTATTTTCTGTACATCTAGCTTTAAGTCCAGTTCAAAGTTAGTTTCTACTTTTCATAGTATACAAAACTAAACTGTTGAAATTGTTTTACAAACAACATAATCATCAAATCCTGTTGAATAATAGATTATTTTCCTTTCTCATTTTCATACTGGAAATAATTAACTCCCTAAAGTCCTTCACAGTTTTGATTGTTTCTATATTTCCAAATCCCATAAGTTTGTTTTTCATATTGATCTCCACTAATGTAGGTGATTTCAGCCTTCCAGATCAATCAGGTCTTTTGGGCTTGTATTGTTAGGCTTGGGTAATGGGTAGGATGGAAGGAATTTTTAGGTTAAGATTACCCTGAACCTTTTCTCTCCTCTTCTGCCCTTTCTTTCTTATAGTTTCTCTAATAAACTCCCTAAACTTCATGTTTGGGACATCTCTTTGATTTCTTCACCTAACTGTACGCTCTCTATTTCACTTCTTAAATTCCACTGTAGCTTCCTTTGTTTGTCATCATTCGGGGATAGTAATGTTTTAACTTTTAAAGCTTTCTAACACTCTTAGCTAACTTCGTTAGTAGCTCCCATACCGTATGGCATTAGGTACTAGGTGTTGAAACACCCTGAAGAACCTTAATTGAACAAGAGAGTTAGGCCACAAGATAAAAAACTTATCCCTATGCTTTCTTTTCTATTGCATTTTCTCGGCTTTTGCCTTTTTCTTTTCATTCCTTTTGAAAGTTCCTCAAAACATATACTCCCCCAAACTTCATTTCTTTCTTCCTCCTTGAATTTTTGCAATCACGGGTTCTTTACTCGAAGGATTGATTTCTTTAGGATGAGTCAGTTTCCATTATCTATTTTTTTTTTGAAAATAAGCTTGTTGGCTCAATTTCGAACTAAGGTATATGCATCATGATATGCATAGGGATGGCTAGAATGTGGCTCAAAACTACCTAAGAATGGCTCAGATCATCTCTCACACCGTATCACCTAGATTTCGTCAATCAATAATTCAACAAATTCTGGGAATTTGATCGAATAATCAGGACTAACCATAAGGAGTACTCGACTCATTTTTTGTTGATGAGTAGTTAAATTAATTGATATTCAAGGTCTTAATTTATTGTTCATAAATTTCACAAACTCAAAAAATATGTTTTGCTCCTTCTATCAGATACTTCTATTCCTCGACTTATCGCTTAGACTTAGTAACTTTTTGGTGACCTTTTGTGTTTCAACAAATCAGATTCATTTTGTTCTTATTCTGCAATTTTTTTTGCATTTCAAATTATAATCTAATCGCTTTCATTCAATTCAAATTTCATGACATCTCAAATAGCTTTTTATTCTGGAACTAATTCCTACTTTAATTTCCTAATCATGCAACCACAAAGCAACACAATATTGAACAAACAAATTCAAAATAGCACTCACACAACAATTCAATTCAAGTTTCTTATTTTATTTCTCTTTCAATTGCAACAGTTGGATACAATTCAAATGGGAATAAGAGAGTAAAGAAGGTTAGGCAGGGAGAAGGTCTATTTTTTTTCTTTTCAAATAGTCGAGCAAAGATGTTGGGGGATCTAGGTCCAAAGGTACCTAAATGAGCTGGGAATCTGGTAGAATTTTCACTCTCTTCTTTCCTTTCTCTTCGGGTTTCTCTCCATTTGTTCTTCAATGAAAATCTCATTGGGAGAGATCAACCTTTTGTTCAACCCATTCTCGCCTTCCCGCCATTCATTGTATTCTCCATTTCTTGGCCATGACCCCAGAATTTGGAAAGATTGTTGCTAATCAGATCTAAGTTTTCCCAGCCATTCTTTTGCCTATGTGGATTCTCAGATTCTTTTCGGCTTCGTCTCTATCATCCAATTTCTTCTCAAAATCCTTCAGAGATCAGATAAAACTTGAATCCTTTGATTTGCTCCCCCAAATTCGCTTCATTCAGATCTCTTTCTTTTATCAGTTGTTAAGAGTTGAGAATCACGCTCAAATTGGTTGTTATAAAAAGCTTCATGACTGAGTTTGAGTTTCTGCAACAAATTGTGATCTCTTTCCTTCATTTCTTTTTTAAACTCTTCCCCTTGCTGCTTCAAAATTTTTCCCATCCGTTCTTCGTTCGCTTCTTTCCACTGTTCTCTCTTTCAGTAGTTCCACTCCTCATGCCCTTTCTTTCATACTCTTCCTCCCACTGCTGGTCTCTTCTTTTCAATTCTTTTTCATACATGCCTTCTCTGAATTCTTGCTTTAGGTTCCACTCCTTTTCTCTTTCATCTATTCTTTCTCGGCGATGGCACCGAGAGCCTAAAGATCAAACCTGTTTTCTGGTGCTCCCCTCGAGCTTTCTCCATGTTGAAAATTGTTTCCACAGAGGGGAGAACTGCCAAGGGATGGAGAAGTCTACTGACTCGCCTTCATCCCGCTCTCATCAGTTCTAAAACATGTAATCATTTGCTGCTGTGAGTTGGGTGCTCGTCCTTGATCAAGAACCCTCTCGAGTCTCCTTCCGGTCCTTCAAACCCAGGCTTCACCCCTCGTTTTCTACCAAAGACTTTTTCTTCCGGGTTTCGTCCTCATAACTCCCGTCGAAGGAGTGGTGAAGATCTCGGTACTTCTTCTCGATTCCCATATTCTTCACCCCAAATTCCTTCAAACATGTAACGCTGATTGTGGCCGGGTGACCGAATAAGACCTCTTTGTTCCCTTCATGATACCTCATGATAGAATTCTCAATGACAACTCCTATATTGATCTTGTATCCTTTTTAGGATGGCATACAAAGAACACGTACCTCCCGTTCTCTCATCAGGCACACATGTTTTCATTGAACCAAAACGTGGGGCTGTGAAGTAAAACCATACTCGCTTCCTCGCGGGAGAGGGCTTCCCCTCGTTCACACGTTTCGGGCCTTCCTTCTTCGGTTTAGCTGCACCCCACAATAGTGAGCTTCTTACAATCTTTCCAAAACTGGTTTTTCCAAAAGTTTCTTAAATTTGAACCATGTTGTGCACGCCATGCATAGCTCGTTGATGGCCTTAAATTTCATATGAACCCGCACTTAACAAAACCGCTTCCATCCTTCCTTCCTACCAAATTTGAATAAACTCTTACCGCCAGATACCCCGATGCTATGCGCAGACTCTCCCATCCTCTCTGCTCTATCATCTCCTTGAAAGGAGTAACAGGGTTTTTGAATCTCCTCTCTGCGACAAACCCCTTGTTAGCATAATATTTCTTCCACTGGGAGTACGCTTCGTCTGACACGAAATCTTCTACTTCTTCTTCTTCTCTCATCTTTCCTTTCCTTTCTCGCTCTTTCGAGAAGTTACCTGAGTTTCGGTGTTTCGATGGCATCTCTCCTGCTTGTTCTTCCCGACGAATCTCTTCTAACCTGCTGGTGAGTTTCTTCATGGTTGTTCATGTTCCTCATAATCTCGTCTGTGTTAGGGACTAGAGGGAATTTCAAATATTGAAACCCGGGAGAGAGGCTTTTCGTAAAGTTTGGAAAGCCAGGGTTTTCGTGTGGGGCTATTGAGATTCAAAAGGAGGAAGAAAATAGCTATGTGGTTTGGAAGTGAAATTATGTTTCCAACAAATGCTAAAATTCAATCAATGCTTCAGGGCTAATTTACGTTACATTAAGAACACGTCGCGACTTCAATTTTCAAGGCTCTTTTTTATCTGAGGTCATTGAATTTAGTATTGCCAAAGTGAGTAATTGCACTGCCGCTCTTTTGTGTCGCAAGATACTTGTGGATGTCGACAATACAAGGTTTTCTACGAATTGTTTGATGTTGCGACATCCTTTCCATTTTGAAACTTAATTCTCTGTCGCGACTTCACAAATGTGAACGCGACATATACCTTCTTCCTTCAATAATCACAAGTCGCCTTCTGTATCAAAGCTACGAGATCACAGTTTTGTCGCGACATCACTAATGTCGGGACATAACCTTTCTGTCGCGCCCTAAGCCCTTAACTCAATGATCTCAAAAACTTTTTTTTTTTTTTCTCTTATTGTTCCTAACCCTTTTAGACATTTCTTCAGGCATCTCCAAGCAAAGATTTAACAAGCAATTCAAGTATATCTACAGAGTTGGGTTAGGGATTTAGTTACTCCCCTTTTCTCATGTGGTGAACTTTCTGCAAGCTGCTGGAATTGTTCCTGTAGTTGCCTTGCCATTCATGTTTTTAAACCTTGCAGAAGATCATTGCAATATTCAAGAAAATCTAATTGGGGACATAACTCCATTTCAAAAATTAACCCATCCCATAAAAACAAACTGACCTAATTTTCAAACAACTAAAAGAAAAAATATTTCAAAACTTAAAATCGTAATTAAATCCTTATGGGTTGCCCCATTAGTCGCCTAGTCCCACCGACTTCATTGCCAGGGTACTTCTTCTTTTTCCTCAAGAACCGCTTGAGTTCTTCATTTTCCTCTTCCCCGTTTAGATAGTGCTTAACCTCCGTCCATCGACCTGAATTCTTCTCCGCATTAGTCCTCGTTGTCACCGCTCCAAATGTAGTAATTTGACACCACCGTGTATGGCCCACTCCAATCGATTTCAACTTCCCGGAAACAATTTCGCCAGAATTGGGTAAACAAATAACTTGTTCCCCAAATTTCGAACTCTTTCCTCAAGATTCTCCGATCATGCCATTTTGTCTTTGGTTTTGTATATTCTAGCATTATCATAGGCTTCATTTTCGCTCTCTTCCAATTCGCATAGCCGAGTAATCTTTCTTCCTTGTGTTCTTTAAAATCAAGTTTAACTTTCGATGGCCCACATTGCCTTGTATCTTAATTCAAGAGGCAGATGACATGGTTTGCCAAAAACAACTCAGATGGGGACATTCCAATGGGGGGGTTTTGTATGCAATCTCGTAG
This sequence comes from Tetrastigma voinierianum, assembly GCA_016808115.1. NCBI lineage: Eukaryota > Viridiplantae > Streptophyta > Magnoliopsida > Vitales > Vitaceae > Tetrastigma > Tetrastigma voinierianum. The sequence goes on from JAEQBH010001009.1 coordinate 216,803, forward strand.
TTTCCAAAGTGCATCATCAAGCCTGAAGACCAATCTTTCCGCTGAGCTCACAGCCTTTTCTGGCATTTTTTGACTTCGTTGGAAATTTCGCTTGTCCATTGGTCTCGGGATGATAAGCCAAACTCATTACATGCTTGGATCCTATACCGCCATGAGTTTTGCAAATATTTTGTTTGCAAAGTGGGTTCCCCCATCACTAATGATGCCTGGTGTTCCAAATCAAGCCAAAAATATTCTCTTTTGCAAGAAACTCACAACTCGTATTAGCATCATTCCTCGGACAAGCCATCGGTTTCCACCCATTTGAACGTAATCTAACAAGCAGCGTGATGTATAGGTTTCAAATGATGGTGGAAGGGTCCCATAAAATCTATTCCCCATACATCAAAAAATTTGTGACACCATAATACCTCGAGGGGCATTTCATTCCCGCCATTCGATAGTCCCAATCTTTGACATCTATCACACAATACTTAACTCCACTCCAAGACAATCTCTCGAAGATAGCTCACAAACTCGATTGAGATTCAAGGGTCGTTTCTTTCTCCGAAAAATGTCCCCCCATATATGATGCATGGCATTCATTTATAATGTTGCCTGTTTCACTTTCGGGCACACATCTTCTTACTATCATGTCAAGACTCTCAATAATAGTGGGTCATCCAAATATAATACCGCGCCTGGAAGTTTCTTTCGCTGGTAGTCAATCAAGGCATTACTCCACAAGCCAAATAATTCACAATATCAAGCATACCAGTGAGTTTCGAAGGAAACTCAAACAATTTATCTATCCAAGTTCTTCAAGGTCATTTTCTCTTCTTCATCATCGTGCTTTTCTAATTCGACAAGTGATCAGCTATCACATCGTCACACATCCTTTTATCCATTTCCAAATCAAACTCCCGGCAACAGAAGACCCACCTTATCAATCTCGACTTAGCTTCCCTTTTCGATATCAAGGCTTGATCGTCGTGATGATCGCGGTGAATTACCACATGAGATCCTAAAATGTATCACGAAATTTTTCACAAGCAAATACTATGGCTAGCATCTCCTTTTCGGGCCAGCTGAAAGTAGTTCTCTTTATGTCACTGAAGGTCTTACTTATATGGTGATATGGCCCCGAATATCTCTTTCTTGCCCCAACACACGCCCTGATGGCAAATCACCGGCATCACACATTATTTCAAATCCCCGATTCCATTCGGTGCACTATTATAAAGCCACTAATCGATCTTGATTTCTTCAAAAGCATCTTGGCAGAGTCATCAAAATTAACCTCAGATCTTTCCAAGAATCAGACAAGGTCCGCTATTTTGAAAAGTCTTTGATGAATCTCCCAGAAAACCAAAGATGCCCCAAAAGCTTTACCTTTACCGTGGTGTGGTGCAAGAGTTTTGATAATGGATACTGGACTGGCCAAATTCAGTCCAAGAGCAGAATGTAACGTCAAGGACAATACCTTCGTTTCACCATAAAATGGCATTTTCCTAATTCAAGGCTATTTGTCTGCATCTTGAAGTACCGCTTCCGCATTTTTAAGCATCGGGTCGTGCCGATCCATACACCGCAGTCATCCATGAATATTTCCATCACTTCTTCAACCAACTGAGAATATAGACATCATACACTCTCGAATGTATTTGAAAGATTACATAGCCCAAATGGCATCCTTCTAAAGGCAAAGGTGCCATAAGGGCATGTGAATGTGGTCTTCTTGATCCTGTGCAATAGCAATCTGATTATCCTCGAAAATTCCATCTAGAAAACAAAAGTGAGGGTGGCCTGCTAACCTGTCCAACATCTGATCAATGAAGGGCAAAGGGAAATGATCTTTTCTCGTGGTCAGGTTCGCCTCAGAATCAATGCATACCCTCCATCCCGTCACTATTCTTGTCGAATCAATTCATTTGTCTCATTCGCGATCACAAGAAACCCCTTTCTTTGGAACCACATGGATCGGGCTCACCAAGGATCACCAATAGCATGATAAACTAAAGATTCGTCAATTTCCAGTACCTTTCTCGACTACTTCCTTCATCAATGACATCCGGGCCTCCTTTTGCGTTCCACAAATGGTTTCAAGTTCTTCTAGCGTAATCTTATGCATGCAAATTGATGAACTGATACCTTCAAATTTCACGGCACCAAGCTAGCGATTCCTTATGCTTCCTTAATATTTTCATTAATCTGCTCCTCATCATCAATCGAAGTCCGTCGAAATGATCACCGGTTTTTTTCTTTGGTAATTCTGGCAAGCATACTTTAAATGACATGGCAACTCTTTCAAACTAGCCCTTCGCACCGGTTTTAATAACTTCCTCTTGTCAATATTTTCCTAATATCGCTTCGCTTGTTTGCTTAAATACGCTTCTATAGAATGAAACTCGCATGGAAATTCAGAATAGACATCTTCAAGAGATAATCGGGAATTCATCTCTTTTCATCGATAAAAACTCGGAGGTTACAATCATTGTTAACATCAGGATCAGCATAGACAAAATCGCCACATTGCACCTTCCTTGTCTCGTCTCATATTTTTCATACTTTTATCAAAGTTAAAAGCAAATCGCTTTCTTCTCCAACCTCACAAGAACTCCTTGCATGCCACCAAGGTGCCTCTAGTAGCTAGGAATTTATCTCCCACAGTGTGGGTACTTGTGAATCTTCTCTTCCATGTCCAATGATGAAGCTCCATCGGGAAACAAACTTCCCAACAAAGTGACCAAAAGACATCTTCAATGACTCCTTCAGTTTTACCATCGATCTATCTCGCCATTCCAAGAATACCGCCATGGGAGTAAGCTCCCCAAACTTAGTTTCGCAAATAAAGAGGCATCAAATTGATATTTTTAGCTCGAGTCACAAAGAGCTTCCCTGAATTCAATTCCTCCAACAAACAAGGAATGGAGGTTCTGGTCTTTCATGTTTACCGGTAGCTTCTTTCTGACATCGACCGCAAGTGGCAAAGTGAGATCTACCATTCCTTCCTCTACTATTTTTCTTTTCGCTTCAAGATGTCTCGTAAATCTCCCGTGATAGAGTGGCATTTGAGTTACTAATTTCAAGAAAAGGCATACTCGACTTCCAACTTCCTCCGGTTTTCAAGAACCTTGCAAACTCCGCCTCCTCCATTCGTACTTCTCGCGCCTTTTGTGGAAATGGGACTGTGCTTTGATCCTAGATGTTCTTCCTTTCTATCAGTTTTTCATTCTCCAAGCACTCTTCCCTTTCCTCGGGTTTTCTTCTTTCTTTGCCTGTCATTTTTCTTTCATCTCTTCTAACTCCTTCCCACCTGCTACACAAATTACGCAGCCTGGGGTTCTTCCTCGTGTCACTGGGGAAGGCATCTTTCCTCCGCTTTGCGTGGTTAGGCCACGCCCTACTTGTGTCTCCGTGTTCTTCGTGGATGCATCGTGGTGTTCAAATTTTGAGAATTGGTAGCGCTTGCTTCTCCAACTCGCAAGTTTTTGTTCATGGAGGACAACAAATTTCTTATTATCCCCATGAACTCGCAAAGATTCCTGTTTCAAAAGATCGGGCCCTCCTCCGACCCGGGAGATTCATTTATGTGCTCATTTCCTCACACACGGGCTGAACCTCGTGGTCGCTGGGATAACCCCGCGGAGGGTTCTGATGCTCGGGGCCTGAGCCTTCCACCATAAGAGAAATTCATGTCTTTGTCGGGTGATAATGTGCCGCGTGTTATTATTGGTTTAAATGGTAGTTTTTAGGCTCACCCGTGATAATTAACCTCTTCTCAAAGATCATATAATCGTTTCACTGTCTTCTCGACTTCCCTTCAATAACTCTCTTCAATCGCCCTATTTCATGAACTATGTGTCTTTCTTCGCTGTCTAACCTCAGGCATAATGGCATCCAACTCGCCTCCATGGCTGTCATCTTGCTCAGCCCATGATCCCTTCTCTCGTTGTTTCCTCTCTGAAAGCTCGTATGAGTTTTCATGTTACATTTAGCCGTGCCTCAATCGCCGTTTCTTCGCCACTTTTTGCCAATGCTCCACGCGATGAAGCATCAATGATCCCTTTCGATATATCATTCAAGGCATGATATACAATGTCTATCCAGCCCGCATCTATCCCATGCATCGACATCTGAACCGCTTGAATCTTTTCCAAGCTACATACAGGCTTTCATCTTCCCCGCCGAACACACGATTTCCTCCTTTCCGTGGTGAGGGCTGGGGAAAGAATCTACCTAAGTAGCTCCCAACTAACTCCTCCCAAGTATCAATGCAATCCATGGTGCGATTCATACCATGTAGCTGTTGTATCCTTAGAGAGAATGGGGAATAGATGCAACTTGATGACTTCGGTCTCACCCCATTTAACTTCACTCGATACGATCCCGAGAAATCTTCCTGTGTGCTCATTCGGGTCTTCAAGTGATGACCAAGAACCGATGTTGTTGGACCATTGTAATCAGTGCTGGCTTTCATCAAAATTATTGCACTCAACCAGCCGCCTGATTGCCGAGTATTCATCCCGTATAATCGTCTCGTAAGTCCTCTCCTATCAGACAAATGACGGAGGTCTTCTAGCTTCTTCTATATCTACCTCATCCTGATCCTGCCTTTCATCTGCCATGGTTGAGTTTTCGCCTCTTATCTTTTTCAAGCTTCAGTGTCCGATGAGCTAAAGCTTCACTCATTTAGTCCATTTTTCCTCGCGACTTTCAATATCAAAAGAGACAATTACTTACAGAATACGAAGAAACTCACCCATTTGTTATTAGCAGAATGGAAGAAAGAAGAAAAAGCAGAGAAAATGCGTAAATAAGTGGAATAAAAGTGCAAATACTAATTGGTGGGAAAGGTAAATGAAAAGAACAGTCGAAGTCACATGCAAATAGAGGGTCTCGCATAATCCGGGCCTCACAGGTCACACATCAAAACAACCAGCTGTAGTCTACAAAGACATTAAGTGATGTCGCTGACAAGAAAACTGGCACCACATCATGATAACTCGCGAAGTGGCAAGAGATTCTGTCACGGTCGATAACATCCCGAGATAGTCGCCAAGATCAGAACAAACTATCAAGACCGTAGCGACTTAGAATTACAAGTCGCGATAAAGGCCATGATGTCGCGACATCAAGTAGATCAACTCGAAACTGCAAAGCATAGCGCAGGTCGCACAACAAGGAACGACTACCAGGATGCAAATTTTCGCCATTGTCGCATGAGTTCGATAAATGACAAGAGAACTGAAAAATCGGAGCAAGAATCCGTCCCGGCTTACTTCTCGGAATCACAAAGAGTTATATTGGGATAAGGGCCCAACCCAAAACCCTATACACACAAATACCCTAATAGTAAAGCAAGCTCCGAGGCGATCAAAGAGTAGGATCAGGTCAGGCTTCACTTTTATTTTCTTTTCTTTTCTTTCTTTTCTTTTCTTTCTTTTCTTTTCTTTATTTTAGAGCAGATAAGCTATCTTTATTTCTTTTTTTTCGCTTTATTATTTTTTTTGGATCTAATGTTATCGCTTTACCAAGATAGAATGTGTAATTCAATTTTTTTCAATATTATCTAATGCATCGGTTCGTATTAAATTTCGGGATTCGATTATTTCGGGGCCAAATTAAGCTATTCTTTGATCGTATGATGTCGGTCTTGTGATTCAAGAGAATTGAGAACCAGCTCCATTTGAAATCATAGTCGACTCGATCTTTCCTATAGTAATTGCATCATCTGCCTATTCTTTGCCACGAATTTACTTCAGATTATGGGTTTATTGATTTTAGATCCTCGACATCAGTTTACTATACCCGTTAAGAATTATACACATCTCATTTCACAGGTCCTCTGAGACACAGGAAGACAACCTGGGAGTAATGTGTACATTTCTTTAGCTGCATACTAACCTCGCTATTAGGATCCTCAGCTGTGTCACTTAGATAAATCCTCTTCTCTACTTGAAGTCAAGAACGAGTTGAACGATTTATCTATTTAAACAAGGTAGATTTCACCTCAACTGGATAGTGAGGCCAACTGTTAGCCGAGATCTAATCAAGGAAAGGCTGATCTATTTACTTCGAGGAAGAGTAATTTTGAAGAAGGACCAAGTCAATCATAACTCAGAGCTAAGGTGTACAAATTTCCATAAAATGGGTATGAAGTATTGCAAAAGAAAAATACCCACTTAAGGAAGTTCTTGTTAAAAAGTAGTTGTCTGCTCAGAATTCGAGAATCAAGAAGAAGGAGATAACGAAATGTGGAGCGGAGAGATCCAAATTGCACTACAATCGCTCAGACAGATTTCAAACTTGAGATAATCAAGAAATTAATTCAAGATGAACTACAGAATTGATCGCTCACTATGACTCCGCTTTCTGATGTGTCTTCACGTATTAACCTGTTTCAAGATTCATTTTTTTGTAAATTTATTTTCCTTCATTTGTTTTATTTTTACTTAATCAATGTTCATTTCGGAATTAAGCACTTCCCAACTTTCATGCCGACACCCATATCAACGCTTATATCCAAATAGTATTAATTTTCGAAAGTAGTCGTGGTAGTTGATGAAAATTTTGAGATTCTGGATCATATTCCATTTAAATCCATTTTATTACTGTTTAATTGCACTTCGCAGTAATTTCATCAAAACCAATAAATTAAATCGTTTCACTTTCTAAGAGATTTTCGTTATAATAGTGATGTCGTTGATGGTACCAAGTAGTCGATTATTAATAGTCCTTTTGGTAATAGTGTGTCATAAATTTGTAGATGTATATTGTCACAACAAGTTTTATGGCGATTTTGTTTGATTGATAATAATTCTTATGATAATGCTATAAAATTTTGTGTATATGTTTTGGTCTTGTCAACAAGTTTTATGGCGCCGCTGTCAGATTAGATAGTAGTCCTGGTGATACTGCCATAAAATTTTGTGTATGTTTTGGTCTTGTCAACAAGTTTTGTACGTCTGTTTCAGGATTAGATAGTAGTCCTTCAAGGATAATGCTGCGTACCTGTATATGTTTTGGTCTTGTCAACAAGTTTTATGGCGCCGTTTCCTGGATTAGATAGTAGTCCTTGGTGATAATGCTATAAAATTTTGTGTATATGTTTTTGGTCTACTGTCAGTTTTATGGCGCCGCTTGTCGTGGATCAAGGGTTTTAGTAATCAATATTCATAAAAGAAGTAAATACTAATTTGGACAATTTTAAAAGAAAAAGTACAAAAATAAAGATTTCAAGCAAAGGACTCTTTTAGCCACCGATCTTTAACAACCATATTGAAAATAATGATGATTAGGCTAATCCTATTGATCCGAAAGTGTACTTTTGATTTGTGAAGACAATTTATAACAACATGATTGTGTATAAAGGATTACCAGCCAACCAGAATGTGCAAATAAAAAGACCTCAAAGAAAGAATACATTATGGAGAATTTATGGAATTCATTCATCCACAATAAATATTTAGCAATAGAACAGCTACAATCAATGCTAATGATTTTGAGTTCGAACCAGCACTGATAACCATGGTCCAAAAGAACCAATTACGTTGTTCAACTAAAATCCCAATGAAACACTCAGCTATTTAGAATAGAAAATCTTGTTCGAATTTAGCTGGTGTGTTTTAAGTTATTCAAATAAATGAGTTCATTCCCTTTACGAGATATATCAGAATACACAACTCCTACCATATGAATCATAACACATGAAGAGTCATAGAGCTTATTTCGCAAATTCCTTTAATTCCCATCACTCACCGAACAAAGAAGGAAATTACTAATTCTAAACATGGGGAAAGTGAGAACATGTATGCTGATAGGAAAGATCTTACTGAATACAACATTAGCTCATTTGAATTTTCAGAGAAATGGCGTAGGCTAAAGAGAGCAAAAAGGAAATGTGACGGACAATCACGCCCATGAGGCCAAGCTCGGGACGCCATTATGCACTAATGCACAAGCAAGAAAAGAAGACACACCGCCACAGATAGATAAAATTAAAGAGAATTCATTTCATGGAAGTACAGAGAGCACATGAACAATTTGGAGACGAGGTTAAGTATTTGGGTGAGCCAAGAAATCACCATTTCAAACCCAATACTAACCTACCAAATACATTATCATCCGGACAGGAACCATGAGAACTTCTATGGTGGAGGCGCCAAGGCGCCCAAGGTACGTAACCCCACGTGGTTATCACGCCACCAAGATTTCAAAGAAGAACAAAGAAGTAAATGAACACAGTGAACGAATACGCGGTCGAGGAGGGCCCTATCTTTTGAAGAACGATGCCGCAGCTTCATGGGGATAATAAGAAATTGTCGAACCTCCATGAATGGGGAGTTCGCAGACCGGGAGCAATCAAGTACCAATTTTCAAGTTTTCCAAAACACTACCAATGCTACCTCAAAACCTCGAGACAAGTGGGGCCCAACCCTCGGGCAGAGCCGAAGAAAGATGCTCTTCCCAAGCGACACTAAGAAAATCCTAAAGATCGCATGGCTGTGCAATTCAGGAGCCGGGAAGGAGCGGCAGATGATGAAAGAAAAATGACAAAGAACGAGAAAGATGCACTGTGGTGCCAAGAAGAATCGGAGCAGTGCCAGCGGTTATGACCTATGACATCCAAGGCTTCCTGACTAAGTAGTTCTTCCCACAAATGGGATCGCAGAAAACTAGCAAATTAGAAAAGAGCAATTTGCTAAGCTTTTGAAAACCTTCCGTAAGCTAGAGACGCGATGTCTTTACCTAAGCAGCTGCCTCGATGAAAAAGAATTGTGCGAAAAGGATAAGATTCCAGTGGAGTTTGATACAATTCCTCGTGATAATGTAAAGAGCTTAAATCCAGTGCCTCCAGACTCTCAGAGCTAGTATCAACTTGATGCCTTCTTTCGGCCACAAACAATGGTCAGAGTTATCTTACCACCATTACTCTTCAACTGAAAAGATGCAGATTCGATGGTAAACCGAAGGAGTCTTGGAAGATGTGTCAGGTCAATGTTGGGAAATTTGTTTTTCCAAAGGATTTCATCATTCTAAACACTGGAGGAAGACTCACAGTACCCTTTTCCGCCGGGAAGACCATTCCTTAGCCACCTGAGTCGCTCCGATCGATATGCAAAAGGAGTTCTCACCTTGAGGGTCGAGAAGAAGCCGCCGTTTTAACCTTGATCCGCAGACATGCACATGACATAGACGTGAGAAAATTTCAATGTAGTTGATGAAGTCTATAACCTCAACCCCGATGTTCAAATATCGTAATGATCGCAATATCACTGAAAAGGAGATGAATTTCCAAAGATATCAAGATGATTACTTCCGATTATTCATGGCACCTGTTTTCATTCTATAGAAACTGTGGATATAATGACGCAGAGAAGATGAACAAGAGGGAAGTGAATTGTGTGCAAGAGGAAATTCAACAAGAAACCAAAGAAATAAGGGTCAGGTTTGAAAGAATCTGCAAGTCATTCAAGTATGTTTACGCCAGAACCACCGTGAGAAAAACCAAGACATCTCTGCTAGGATCGAAAGTGATGAGGAGGAACAAAGAATTATCAAGCAGACTAAGAAACATAAAGAGTCTATAGCTTGGTCCATCAAGAATCATGGTATCACCATCTATTCGGGTGATGCACAAAAATTTCGTACCGGAAGAAACTTCAAGGCCAATCGTAGAACATCAGCCGAGACCGAATCCCGTGAATGGGGCGAAGTAGTCACAGCGAGGTGTACCAAATTCATAATGCTGGTTTATCTATGCAATCTCGATAGTCTTCGGGTGAGTCCAAACAATGTGGTCCCAAAGAAGGGTGGATTTATCAGATCCGCAACGAGAAAATGAATTGATTCCAACAAGAATAAAGGGATGATGGAGGGTGGTGTATTGATTACAGAGTTGAATGCAAAGCAACTAGAAAAGACTATTTCCTGCCTTTCATTGATCGATGTTGGATGTGTTAGCATTACCCCTACAGCTTTTGTTTTCTTGATGGTACTCAGGATACAATCAGATCGCAATCTGCACCCTGAGGATCAAGAGAAGACCATTCACATGCCCCGGCGGGTACCTTTGCCTTCGTAAGGATGCCATTTGGGCTATGTAATGCTCCGGCCTACATTCTAGAGGTGTATGATGTCTATATTCTCAGATTGCTGAAGAAGGATGAAATTTTCATGGATGACTTTTACTCCAGGTATGGATCCATCTTTTGATTAATGTTTAAACAATCCGGAAACAAGATTTCAAAGATGCCAAGACAAACATTAGCATTGAATTGGGGGAAAATGCCATTTTATGTGGTGACTAAGGTATTGTTCTTACATAAAATTTCCTTCCACAGATCAGCATCAATCCAAGGTATCCATTATCAAAACTTGCACAACCTACCACAAGAAGATAAGAAGCTTCTAGGGCATGTCGATTTTACAGAGATTCATCAAAGACGACTTTTCAAAAATAGTTAGACCACTATGACATCGAAAAAGATACGAGGTTCACTTACGACTCCCAGAAGGATGCTTTTGAAGAAATCAAAATCGATTGGCAATAAGCACCTATAATGGTTAAACGTAATGGGATCGTGGATTTGAAATAATGTGTGATGCTAGTGATTTTGCCATGGAGTCAATGGGCAAAGAAAAGAAAGAATATTCAAGGCCATATACTATGCTAGTAAAACCTTCAATGGCTACAAGAGAACTACTCAACAACTGAAAAGGAGATGCTATTATAGTATTTGCTTGTGAAAAATTTAGGCAATACATTTTAGATCCCATGGGAGATTCACACGATCATGCAAAGAATCGAATACTTGATGTCAAAAGGGAAGCTAAGCCAAGATTGATAAGGTGGGTGCTGCTGTTGCAGGAGTTTGATTTGGAAATCAAGGATAAAAAGGGATGTGACAATGTGATAGCTGATCACTTGTCAAGAGTAGAAAGAAGCACCGAAGAGGAGGAGAAGGTAATATTAACAGAGAATTTCCCAGATGAGCAACTGTTTAAGGTTTCCTCGTCAACTTCATGGCGTCACATTGTGAACTATTTAGTCAGGGAGAAGTTCCTTCAATTCACTTCCCAACGTATGGAAACCTAACTCCATCACAGTGTATTATATTTGGATGATCCACTTTTATTTAAAAGAGGTGCTGATATGATAATAAGAAAATGTGTGCCGTAAAAATGAACATGAAAATTCAGATGAATGCCATGCATCACCTATGGGGCACTTTTCGGGAGAAAGCAACAACTCATAAAATACCCATCCGATTTTATCGCCCACGCCGTAGAGAGATTGTAATCACGGGTCAAGTTGGCGCACGTGATGCCGTAAGATTGGAAATATCAAGAAAGAAACGAAATGCCCCTAAGAAGTATTATGGTGGTGCAATTATTTTGGATGTATGGGGATGGATTTTATGGGACCATTCTACCATCATTTGGGACCAGACATACCGCCAGCGCTGACACAAGCCTAAAATGGGTGGAGGCAAGATGGTCGAAATGATGCTAATACAGCTTATGAGCTTTGCAAAAAGAATATTTTGGCGCATTTGGAACACCCAGATCATCATCAAAGGATGGGAAGCCATTTTGCAACAAGATATTTGCAAAAACTCATGAGCAGTATGGGATCAAACATGTAATGAGTCTAGCGTATCATCCCCGCACTAAATGACAAAGGTAAATTTCAAATGTGGAGATTAAGAATACTTGAAAAGGCAAAGGAGTCCAAACAGAAGGATTGGTCTTCCAAACTTGATGATGCATTAGGCTTACAGATCGCATACAAGACTCCCATCGAATGTCCCCATACGTAATTGTATTCTAAAACCATGTCACCTACCTGAATTAGAATACAAGGCAATGTGGGCCATCAAGAAGTTGAACTGATCAAACCGCAAAGGAAGAGAGATTACTACAATCATTCAATTGAAGAATCGAGAAATGAAGCCTATGATAATGCTACCATCTACAAGGATAAGACAAGAAATGGCATGATCAAAGGATTCTCATGAAGAGTTCAGAGCAGGGGAAAGTCTCACCTGCTTAATTCTAGACTGAAGTTGTTTCAGTGGAAGTTAAAAAATCCAAATGGGGTGGACCATACACAAGTGGTGTCAAGCAACACATTTGGAGCAAAGGACATTAAGGCGCATAATCGGAGAAGAATTCGAGTAATGGACAAAGACTTAAGCACTATTTAAGCAAGAGAGGAAGGAATGGAAAGAGATTCAGCAGGATTCTAAAAGTTAAGAAGGAACACAACAACAAGTCTACCAAGGACTCAAAACTCAAACATGGGAGGCAAATCCATAGGAAATCAATTTCTAATTTTCTATATGAATTTTAGTTAGAATTCGTTAATTTATTAGCAATTAATACGTGACTTTGTTTTAGTTTGATGTAATCAATTCGCAAGATTGCAAAGTCATGAGCAAAAATGCAAGGAAGGAGGGAAGAGCAATTGCTGGATAACTTCAACAACTCACATGAGGAATACAGGAAAAAGGGAAGCATTTTTTCTCCCTATATAAATTCTGTAGAAAGTGAATTTAGTACATGTATGAATTGCTGTGTGAAATTGATTCATTTGATGTTGAAGAGTTTAGAGTATCTAAAGAATGAAAGACTCTATGAACATTAAGCTTTAAGGCTGAAGTCGCGACAAGAGAACTCCTTAAAAGAAGTTGTCGCGACATCATAACACATAGAGGACATATATATGCTTTCACAACCAAGGGATGGCTTGTCCCAACAAGGGTTGAGAAGGTCGCGAAAAATTAACTTGATGTCGCGACAAATTAGGAAATGTTGCCAGCTGGAAATTTTCAAGGGTTGCCCTAATGACAACATCTTGTTTTAAGGTGGCATTAAAGTCGCGACATGTGGAAATAAATGAAATAATCATTAGAGCTCATAAACTTTGATTGAATTGCAACGGTTGGAGTACTTTTTCCCAATTTTCACTCTCCATTCCAGAACCCGTTCATTCTCTCTCCCCTCTGATTTTAAACCCCTGAAAACCCTAGGTCCCAAAATCTTCAGAAATTTTCCTTCTTCTCAAATGGCCAAACCATCAAACCTCAACCCTAACCAAGAAGAATTCATGGAGAGAAACGTACAATCAGAAGAAGAGAATCGACAGGAAGAACAGAATGAAAGAACACCTGCCGAAGCATCAGAGGGACCAACAGTTCCTGAGGAAAGCACTAAAAAGGGCAAGAAAAGTTAGTGAAGAGAAAAATCGAAGATTTGTGTCGAGGAAGCTCACTAAACTGAGGAAACACTATGTCGAAGGTTTGTAGCAGAAGATCTATCCAAAAACCCTATCGCCCCTTTCAAGGAAATGATAAAGAAAAGAGGTTGGGAAACCCTCTGCCAAAGACATCAAAGAGCAAGAGCAGTAGTAAGGAGTTCTACTCAAATTTAGAGAAAGGATAACATCAGATATCGCGAGGAGTGTGGGTGCCATATATGGAGCACAAATATTAATCAAGTTTATGAAATGGCAGCACACAAGCATGGGTCAAAAATTCAAAAAGCTCCTAAACCCGATTTGAAGAAGATTGCGTGTAAAAACTCACCGACGGAAGGCTCAACTCGAGGCAGAGAAAAGGAGGACCAAAAACCCCGATCAGGGAAGCCTCACCGAGGAGGTTAAGGTATGGTTCTATTTCCTAGCCTCAAGTTTTGGTTCCAACCGCACACCGGAGCACGCTGAGGGAACAGGAGGCGGTCATGCTTTTATTTTGAAGGGATATAAGATCAATATAGGACAATAGAGTAATTCCGATAATGAGGTACCACGAAGGAAACAAAAGAGGAAAGTGATCCTCACCAAAGAACGCTACAATCTTGTGTTTGAAGGCTGGAGTGAGAGGAGATTGGGAAGGTAAGAAGAAGTCTACGACATCACCACTCTTATCGAAGGAGCGAGTAAAGACCAAGAAACCAGAAGAAAAAGGGGGTACTGACAAACAGAGAAGAAGTTCCAACCAGAGGAAGAAGAAGGAATCACTTATCTTCCTTCCTCCTGATGTTAATAATTTCCCATTTGCGCACACCGTAGGGCAGATGAAAGAAGCTTCTCCAAGAGATTTCTCTTCCCCTTAGCCAGTTCTCCTCCCACAAGTGTAGAACATTCAAAGAAAAGGAGAAAGTTCTAGGGGAACACAAGAGAACCAGGCAATCATGGAAATGCTTCTCTCCATGCAAAACAAAATAGAGGCAAGGAAAAGGGAGGAGGTTGCAACAAGAGTTCAGGAGGAAGTTCTATGAAAAGAACTAAAAGAAGAGATCAAGAATGGAAGAAGAACTACAGAGAAGAAGAAAGGTTTCAGTTATTGCAAAAAGGAACAGAATGGGAAGCAAAGCTGAAAAGGAAGGAAGAACAGATGAAGGAGGTACTCCAGCAGCAAGGAGAAAACTTCATAAAGGAAATGGAAACAAGGGATAAAGATCTGTTAAAGAAGCTGAAGTTCAGTCACGAGGCATTCTACAACAATCAAGCACAGAGACACCAGTTCGAATATCAAGGAAAGGGATGCCAAACAGAAGAGTGCACAAAGGAGAACATCAATGGATTTAAATTTCTTTACATGTCCTCAGAAAGATTTTGAGACAAAGATGGAAGGGAGAGACAAGGTGTTAGATGAAACGATGCATCTGTGGAGGAAGATGTGGCTAGAGAATCTGACTTGATCAACAACAACCCGTCAAAATTCTGAGGTCATGACAGAAATGGAGAAGAACATGAATCACACTTGAATGAGACAGATGAACTAAACAAAAAGGAACTTCTAAAATGAATTGGCACAGAAAAGCAGATCGACAAAGAGAAAGCTGGGCGACGAGGAGAATAGAAGTAAAGATTCCAATTCAGCCCACAATTGACACCTTTTGACTCGATCCTGCATCTATATACTGCAAAACAAAAAGAAAAATAGACTCATCCATTCAAGTTTCAATCAATTTTCTATAACGAGGTTCTAAGTCATGTAATTGAATCGTAAATAAATGAGAAACTTGAATTGAATTTTTGTGTGCATGCTATTTGAATTTGTTGGTTCATATGTTGTCGAAGATGCATGATTAGACATTAAAGTAGAAATTAATTCCGTATCAAAACTCGTTGAGATGGAATGAGCTGAATTGAATGAAGTGAAGAGATTAGGAATGAGCTGAAATGCACAAGGACAAAAATGAATACGCTTAATTGAAACAAGGTAAAAATTACTTATATCTAACTGATAAGTCCAGAATTGAGGAAAGTAATACAAAAGAGGGAACAAAACATATTTTGAGTTTGTGGTATGAACAATCAGTCAAGGAACTTGTTGAATATCAATTAATTTAAATACTCACAAATAAAAATGAGTCAAGGTACTCCCTATGGTTAGTCACAACTGTTCAAACCAAATTCTAGAATTTATTAGATTATTGGTTGAGGCGAAATCCTAGGTGATACAGCTGACAAGAGATGATACAGGCCATTCTTGGATAGTTTGAGTCATTTTAGCCATCCCTACTTATATGCTGATGCATATACCTTAGTTCCAGAAATTGAACCAACAAGCTTATTTTTTAAAAATAACCAATGGAAACCCCAACCCATTCTAAGAAATCAATCCTCCAGTAAAGAACCTATGATTACCCAGGAATCCAAGGAGGAAGTAAGAAATGAAGTTTGGGGGAGTATATATTTTCGAGGAACTCAAAAAGGGAATGAAAGAAAAAGACAAAGAGCAGAAAATGCAATAGAAAAGAACGCTTATAGGGATAAGTTTTATCTTGTGGCCTAACTCTCTTGAACAATTAAGTTCTTAGGGGTGTTTCAACACCTAGTACCCTAATGCCATCTGGTATGGGAGCTACTAACCCAAAGTTCGCTAAGAGTGTTAGAATGCCTAAAAAGCTAAACATTGCACTATCCTTAAATGGTGACAAACAAAGGAAAAATTCCTAGTGAAATTACAAGTGAAAATAGGGGCATACGTTTATGAATTAAGAGATCAAAGAGATGTCCCAACATGGCAGCTTAGGAGCTTATTAGAGAAACTATAAGAAAGAAAGGGCAAGAAGAGGAGAGAAAAGGGTCGCACTTAACCTAAAAATTCCTTCCATCTCTACCCATTACCTGCTTTTCCAACAATATAAGCCCAAAAGACTGATTGATCTTGAAGGCTGAAATTCACTCACATTAGTGGAGATCAACAGAAAAACAAACTTATGGAATTTGGAAATATGGAAACAATCAAAACTGAAGGACTTTAGGGAGTTAATTGACTCAAGATGAAATGAGAAAGGAAAATAATCTATTATTCAACAGATCTAATGATTATGTTGTTTGTAAATTTCAACAGCTTTAGTTTTGTATACTATGAAAAGTAGAAACTAACCTTGAACTGACTGAAGTTAGATACGAAAAATGATGCATACATTGTATTTCCATTAAATTGAATACCACTGCAGAACAAAATAAAAAAATAAAAATAAAAATAAAAAATTTTTTTGAATAATACTTCTAAAACAAAACAAAAAAATGTCCTTTTTGTTTGAGGACAAACAAATCTTTCTTTTTCTTTGCTTGAGGACAAGCAAAATTTGCTCGGGGGAGTTTGACGAAAGCTTAAAAGTCATCTATTTTTACCCATTTGCTTAATTTTCATATCAAAAGAGACAATTACTTAAATATGAAGAAACTCACCCATTTGTTATTAGCAAAGAATGGAAGAAAGAAGAAAAGCAAAGAGAAAAATGCGTAATAAGTGGAATAAAAAGGCACAATTGGCAGGTTGGTAAAATGAAAAGAACAGTCGAGTCATTGGCGCCAGAGGTCTCCGCATAATCCGCCCTAAGGTCGCGACATCAAAAACAACCAGTGCGCCTACAAGAAGATAAGTGATGTCGCGACAAGAAACCGAGGTCACGACATCATGACAACCGCGGGAAGGGCAGCAGAGATTCGAGCCCATGTCAGCGACAACATCCCTCGGCGTCGCAACATCGTGAACAACCATTGAAGACCGCAGCGATCAGAATGGATGTCGCGACAAGGCCATGATGTCGCACGCGTTTATCAATTGAAACCCGCAGTTATTAGCCGCAGGTCGCGGACAACATGAACCACCGCCTATGTGATGCGGAACTTAAGTCAATGTCGCGCGGATACGAGTTCGATGTCGCGACAAGAGAACCGAGGTAGCAACTGGAGCAAAGAATCGGGTCCGGCTACCGAAATCCACAGCAAAAGTTATATTGGGATTAAATTCAACTGAAACCCATAAATACGCAGCCTACCTGCATTAGTAAAGCAAGCTTCCGAGGCGCATCAAAGGAGAGATCTGCAGCCTAGGCTTCACTTTTGTATTTTCTTTTCTTTCTTTTTCTTTCTTCTTTTCTTTTCTTTATTTTATTTATGTTTGTCTCAGATTTTTTTCATTTATTATTTTTCGACTACTGTTATCGCTTTATCAAGATGAATGCAGACTAATTTCTTTTTCAAATTACTACCTGGAATGCATCGTTCGTATTAAATTCTCGGGGATCTCGATTATTTCAGTCAATTGCGCTATTCTTTGATCATGATTGCCCTGCAGATTCAAGAATCGAGGAACCCAAATTTTTCCATTTAGTAAACGTTGTAGTCGAATTGATCTTTCCTATAGTAATTTGCATCATCTGCTCATTTCTTGCCACGAATTTATTTCGTATTATGGGTTTATTGATTTCCTGATCTGAATATCGCTTACTATACCCGTTAAGAATCAAGGGGCCGTTACTCCGATTTCAAGGAGGTCCTCTGAGTGACACAGGGAAGACAATCTTGGGAGTAATGTATATTTCTTTGAAGGTATACTAACCTGCTATTAGGGATCCTTTGAGCTTTGTAAGTTCACTTAGATAAATCCTCTTCTCACTTGAAGTCAAGAACGAGTTGAACGACTTATCTATTTAAACAAGGCAGATTTCACCAATTCGAGTAGTGAGGCCAATCCCGTGTTACAATGAGATCTAATCAAGGAAAGGTCGATCTATTTTACCGAGGAAGAGTAATTCGAAGTCAGATATCCGCTTGACCGATAACTGGGGCTATGTACACCATAAAATGGGTATGAAGCATTGCAAAAGAAAATACCCGCCAAAGGAAGTTCTTGTTAAAAGTAGTTGTCTCGTTCCTCGTAATTCGAGAGAATCAGAAGAAGATAACGAAATGTGGAGCGCGAGAGATCCAACCGCACTACAATTGCCTCGGGACAAGATTTTGAAACTTGAGATAATCAAGAAATTGATTCAAGATGAACTACAGAATTGATCGCTCACTATGACTGTTTCTCTTGATGTGTCTTCCTACGATAACTGTTCAGTATTCATTTTTTTGTAGGAATTTATTTTCTTCTCATTTGTTTTATTTCATTTCTAATTGAATGCTCATTTCCTTGAATCAGTTATTAATTTCCTACCTTTCTGCGCCGGACACCCATAATAATTTATGGTCCAAATAGTATTAATTTCTAGCAGTCGTGGTAGTTGATGAAAATTTCGAGATCTCCGTGGATCGGAGCATTCGACCCTAAATCCATTTTATTACTTGTCGACTGCATTTCTGCATTTCGCATCAAACCACTTAACAACGCCCATCGAGAGATTAGTTATATAGTAATACACGTTGATAACATATTTGATTAGTTAATAGTCCTCTGGTAATAGTGTCATAAATTTGTAGATGTATATTGGTCACAACAAGTTTTATGGCGATTTTGCCGGGGATTAGACAATAGTCCTTTGGTGATAATGCTATAAAATTTTGTGTATATGTTTTGGTCTTGTCAACAAGTTTTATGGCGTTGTTGGGGATTAGATAGTAGTCCTTTGGTGATAATGCTAAAATTTGTGTATGTTTTTTGTCTTGTCAACAAGTTTTATGGCGCCGCTGTCGGGATTAGATAGTAGTCCTTTTTGGTGATAATGCTATAAAATTTTGTGGTATATGTTTTGGGTCTTGTCAACAAGTTTTACGGCGCCGTTGTCGGGATTAGATAGTAGTCCTTTGGTGATAATGCTATAAAATTTGTGTATATGTTTTTGGTCTTTTCAATGTTGTCCTCTATTTCTCGTACGTACTGAATCGATCGTTGTTCTCTGCTTCCTATGCATTAAAAATTTTGTTCCTAAATCAAAACAATTAACATTAATAGGATTAGTTGGTCAACAAATATTTTCAATATGGTTTGTTAAAGGTTAGTGGTTAAAATAACCACGCTTTTAGAAAAGCTATTTTTGTTCTTTTTTTCTTTAAAAATGTCCAAAATTAGTAATTCTTCTTTCGCCCTCGAATATTGATTTAATGAATTTTTTCATCCCTAACGGCGCCATAAAACTTGTTAACCGACCAAAACACATGTACTAATTCTATGACACTATTACCAAAGACTATTATCTAATCCTGTTAAGAACTACTATATAAAACTTGTTAACGTAAATCCAAAGCATCTCCTAGAGTAAATCATTTTCACATTGGTTTCGCTTCAATATTAAGTGCACAGTTTGTCATAATAAATTGATTTAGTCCGCATATCGATCCTACGTAGATCTCAAGAATTCTAGATCAACTACCCTCGACTACTCAAACTCCATACTATTTCCTCGACTATAAATGACATTGTGTTCCAGCCTAAGAAGCAAAGAAATTATACAAGTATATAATAAAAAAATGAACAATCGAATAAACTAATCTAAAGAATAATGAATAAAGAATAGTTAAGAAAAATAAATGAAACCGAGTAATTATCGCTTAGAATACACATTAAGATCAATGCTATTGTGAAGTGTCAATTCGTTGTTAACACCGTTAATTTTATCGGTGTATTTCATTTTTAACTACCATATGAAGATACCTGATCTCCACACTCCACATTTCATTATCTAATTTACCTCGATCCTCTCGAATACAAAGAATGCAGGATAACTACTTTTAACAGGACTTCCTAATTATGGGTATTTTTCTTTGCAATACTTCATACCCATTTTATGGACTAAACCTTAGCTCCCAAGTTATCTGGCCAAGGCGATATACAACTTCCGTGCTATTCTTCCTCAAAATTAGAATAGATCACCCTCTCCTTGATTAGATCTCAGCTAACACGGGATTGGCTTCACAATTCGAATTGAGGTGAACTCTCTGCTTGTTTAAACTGATAACTCATTCAACTCATTCTTGATTTCAAGTGAGAAGAGGATTTATCAAATAAACTTACAAAGCTCATTAGATCTCTAATAGCAGGTTAATATACCTTCAAAGAAATGTTCATAACTCCTGTGATTGTCATCTATGTGTCACTCGTAGGACTCCTCCTTGAAATCAGAGCAATGAAACAATTCTTAACGGGTATAAGAAACTGATATTCAGATCAAAAAATATTAAACCCATAACCTAAAGTAAATTCATAAACTCGAATTAATTTGCTTGAAACAACTATAAGAAAAGATAATTTCGACAATAGCATTCACTTAATGGAAGCCGGGGTTCCTCACCATCGAATTACACATCACAAAGATTCCTTCCGATCATATAAGAATAATCGTATTTTGAAACCTGGAGGAGCCGACCTTTAAATTGGTCTCAACTTCCAAACATTCCAGTAGTAATTTGAAAAGAAATGAATTCTCAGATCTCGCCTGCCAAAACGATAACATCCAGTTCCCGAAAATAAAATGAAAACTAAAAAGATAAATCTAATCTAATCTCTAACTATCAACTTTGAAGAATAGAAAAGAAAAGAAAACTAAAAAAAAATAAAGAAGAATGAGCCTTCAGCTACCCGCACTCTCGTCTGCCTCGCGCCAACGCAGAATAGCCAGAAGCCGCAGATGAGTAGGGGTTTCGCCAACCTAACGCAGCTTCTCAGGGATTTCCAAGTGGACCGCCCATGTTAATGTTCGTGTCGACAAATCCCTCTGTCGCTGACATCATCCATGTCACGGCATCGACCACGTCGCGACATCGCCTTAAGTCTTCGCGTTCTCTCTTCAATCAGTTCTGATGTCGCGACATCGATCCCTTGTCGCGACATCAGTTCATGCTCTGTGTTTCACTGATTCTTCCCGATGTCGCCACATCGCATATCTTGTCGCGACTCATTTCGTCACCGCAGCCTTTAATCAGCAGTCTTCCTCGATGTCGCGTAATATCAATCTCTTGTCGCGATATCGCCTTATGCGCTTGCAGCCTAACTTGTCGCCATATTGTCGCGACATCAATCTTTTTTGTCGCCGATCAACAGCTCGCGTTCTTGTACTTTCAATCGAAGTTTCGATGTTACGACAACCTATTGTCGTGACATCACGGATCATCGCAGATGCTTCAATCTTATCAGCCACTTGTATCTTTCTTCAACTGGCCCTCATGATGTTGCGACCTCACTCTTTTGCTCACGCATTAAATATCTCATGTAGTTTGCGCTTCAATCGGAAATTCATGATGTCGCTGACATCAATCTCTTTGTCGCGACATCGCCTTAGTGAACTTACAAGCTTCCACCGACGCTTCGCGCCGATTATCAATCTCTTTGTCGCAACATCGCCATGCTCGAGTTACTGATGGTCTCCCGCGCATCGCGACATCAATCTTTGTCGCGACATCACTTATAACTCCACGTGTCTCAATCGTTGGCTCCTCGATGTCGCGACTCAACCTCTTATCGCGACATCACTCTTAAGGAACGAACCTTCAATCGAAAGCAAGTCTCATGTCGCCACCGGCCTTCGCCGCCATCACTTTAGTTATCCGAGGCTTCAACTGGTTGTTTTTGATGTCGCCACCTCATTCCTCTCGTCATGACATCGCATTGAGTCGCCAACGCTTCATCTTTTTCACAACTGGGCTATAGTGTCCAGCGCTTTCTCGTCAGCGACTCTCCGTCTCGTCGCGACATCAACCTTGTCGCGACATCATGATGTTGTCGCTGACATCATTTCTTAAGTTTCCGCCAACTCTCAATCGCCTATCTTGTGATCCCCGCCGCGACCGCATCAAATCTCCTTCCTTTTTCCCCGATGTCGACTTTACAATCCTGTCGTGCAAACCCCAAACCGCAACATTAGTTAAATCCGCTGTTTTCATTTACCGCTATTTTCTGCATTTTTACCCGCCATTGCTGCATTTTCCAGCAGCATTTTCTTCTTTATACTCCCTCGCAGTCAATGAGATTGGTGAGTTTCTTCATATTTCTGCATCTTAATTATTCATTTTTACATTAAAATCAAACAGAAAAATGGACTAAAAATAGATGACTTTTAAGCTCATCAACTGCTTGCCTATCAAGTCGAAGTTCCACCCCTTTCGGCAACCACCTAGAAGAATGTCCAATGAAGTAGAGCTAAAGGTGAAAGAGGATATTGAGAAGCTTTTGAAGGCCAAATTCATCATACCTATAAGGTATGTGCAATGGTTAGCAAACATTGTCCATGTGATGAAAACGAATGGGAAACTTAAAGTTTGTGTAGACTGGGGAGGATTTAAATGCTGCACTCCTAAATACATAATGTAAATGCCTATTACCGACATGTTAGTTGACTCCACTCGCAAATAATAAGTTGCACTTCATGGATCAAGCTCTCTCTAGGTATAACTAAATTCTAATAGTTATTAATGATATATCAAGACCGCCTTCGTATGTCCCGTTCCTTAGGAATGTTCGGTTATGCCTTTCGTTTAAGAACGTTGGTGCAACTTACCAAAGGGCTATGAATGTCATCTTTCATGATATGTTAGGCCACCACATGGATATTTATATCGATGACGTTGTTGTTAAATCGAAGAAGGTCGCCGAACATGCGAATCATTTAAGGAAAAGTTTTGAAAGGATGAGACTCCATCAACTAAAACTCAATCCACTCAAATGTGCTTGAAATTCAAGTAAGAAATTTTTAGGGTTTCTAGTCTGTCAAAGAGGAGGGAAGTGGATCAAAACATAGCTAAAGTTTCATCATTTCAAATCCGCGCCTCTCTTTGTAAAATAAGAACGAACTTCATAAGTTCTAGGTCAGGTGAAACCATTAAGGAGGTTCATTTTTAATATGGTGGAAGACTAAGTTATTCAGGCTAACCCTACCGCTTAAAGAAATGGAAGAGTTTAAATGGGAGAAACCACATCAAGCAACTTTTGATGGAATCAAAGGCTACCTTTCTAAGCCCCCTGTTTTATGTCACCTTTGAGGGGTCGACCACTCAAACTCTATCTATCAGCTTCAAAAGAGTCTATTGGATGCCTTCTGGCATAAAATAAGTTGAAGACCATGAGCAAAGGTTTTACTACGAGTAGGGTCCTAACGAGCATAAACAAGGTATACACCCATTGAGAAGTTGTGTTTAGCCCTTATACTTTGTATGTACGAATTGAGACATTTATTGACTAAGTCTCAAGTGTTTCTGTGGTCTCTCAAACCGACTTGACATAAGCCAACCTAATCACTGATGAATCGGGAATGGTCCCTTGCTTTGTCAGAAAGTTCACCTTGGTCTATTTTCCACAGAATCCCAATTAAAAATAAGTTTTAGCTAACTTTCGCTGATCATCCTTTCATAGAATCAAACCATAAAAGGATGTAATGTGATATAAGTGAAGTAGGAAGGCAACTTCAAGTGCACCAACAATCAAGCTGAATATGAGGCTTTGTGCAATGGTTTGCAGATCTTGTTGGAACTTCTGGGAGGACAAGTACATATCATTAAGGACTCCCAACTGCAATGACGCTAACAAGGAAGATAAACGCACAGGCTTATTTATTTGTTCATATAATTCGTTTCACCATACGCGCTTTCATGGACCCACTAGAAGCTAATGAGCTAGCACAAGTAGCCTTAAGTGGGTAAGATGAGCTTAAGAATGACTCATACGCTTATTAGATAGGAAAGAGGAATCACCATAGATTTGATCCAATTCATCATGAACATCATTCATAGATTTCACCCTCACCATTACAAAATGACTAATGCACCATGTTCATTTAGAGATGAGATCACTGATTGCCAAGGATTATGGCATTTCTCCAACTCATCATATCCACTCGGGCTTCAAGAAAAATGGGCTTTAATAAGGTGTTGATAAAGTTATCCACAAAGATGTCGAGAATAATCCTAAAGATTGGCACATAATTTATCTAAGACCTTATGAGCTTATAGAACTTCTAAAAGAGGTTCCACCGGGGTAAGTCCTTACTTTCTAACCTATGGCCGTGATGCAAGCACAATGAAGGTGGTAGTTCCTTCATGGTATTCACATAATGGCCTTAACCAAAGAATACAAATAGGCCATGACGATGGAACTGGGGCATTAGATGGAAGAGATTACAAGGGCTCGACACACATCATGATCTCAAAAAAAAGAAGGTGGCTCAAACTCACAACAACTAAGTCAAAAGAAATAGTTTGAAGAAGAGGAGCTCGTTGGAAGGTGGTGTCATTTCATCGATTCTCAAAACAAAGAACTGGGAAATGGTCTCCTAACTGGAGTGGGACCATTCAAGGTTCACTGTGACACTTATCCCAACAACAAAATCATTTAAGAATTATTTAAAGTAAATTTTCAACAAATATCCAAAGGTAAGCCTAGTGCAACCTTGTCCAAGCTCATCCACACGCAAGAAGTGCTACCGTGCAAATGTTCGTCAAGCACACACATCCAAACATAGGCCTAGTGCCACCTTGGTCCACTAATGCAATGTCATGGCTATAGTGTACATGTGTTGGTGTCAGTGATTTTCCACAATTCATTTCATAGGCAATGAACATACATTAAGAGGTAGGCCTAGTGCCACCTTTGTCTCTTAATGCAATGTCATGGATGTAGTGTACATGTGCTGGTCTCAGTGATTTTTCACACCATTCCATAGGCAATCAACACATATTCAAAGGTAGACCTAGTGCCACCTTGATCTACTAATGCAAATGTCATGGCTATAGTGCGCATGTGCAATGCAGCCTAAGGAGTTCCTCACTGATCATTCAGATAAGGCTCTACTTCACTCAACAGGTGAAGCTAGGCCAAAGGGCCACTAGCAGCAGAGTAGAGGCAGAGCTCTACTGATGTCAATGTCTGCAGTATAGACTAAAGAAGGTTGCGAGTTATAGTCTATGAGATGGATCAAGTGAGTTAAGACCATAAAGAGGCTCTTGAGAAAACAAACACAAAAGAGAATATGATAAGGGTGAAATCTCATGCTACAAGGTCAGAAGATCTAACATGGAAAAAATCTATCTAGTTGAAAACTACCTTTAAGTTGTTTCTGCTAGTAGACAAATAGAAATTCTTTGGTAATGCGTGACTTACAATCTGTCAAAGAAAAAGCTCAATTTTAGGTCATTCAACCGGAGGTTGTTGAAAATCATAAAATATACACTCTCAAAGAAAGGTTCAAACAGCCAACATTTAAACATTTTTTTAAGGTATTTAAATTCTTTAAAAATCGACCTAAGAAAATTTTCGTAATAAGCTGAAAAGCTTCAATGAATTTTTTCGAAGGGTGTACTCATGATTATGTTCAAATTCTACACCCCGAGAAAGGTTCAAAACAGCCAAACGGCTTCAAAAAATTTTTCAATTGTGTACTTTAGACTCTTTTCAAAGTCTGCACATAAGAAAACTGTGAATAGTCGAAAAGCCACTGTTTTTTCTCAAGGGTTTACCCACATGTTTATTTTTAAAATATACACCCCGGGAGTTGCTTAAAACAACCAAAAGCTTCAAAAAAATTTTTGAATATGTATTTTAGACTCTTTTCAAAGTCTACACCTAAGAAAACTTTTGTATTGCCAAAAGCTTTCAATGAGTTTTTTCAAGGGCTTACTCATGTATTTTCAGTACCACACCGGAAAAAGGTTCTAAATAACTGAATCCGCTAAATTCTTTAGCGTGTATTCCTCAACTCTTTTCAAGAGTTCACGCCAAGAAAAACTTTCGTAATGTCATGTTAATGAATTTTTGTATGGTGTACTCCATGTTTATGTTCAAATTCTACACCCCAAGAAACGTTCGAAACAGCCAAATGGCTTCAAAGAATTTTTCGAAGGTGTATTTTAGACTCTTTTTAAGGTCTGCACCTAAAAAAAATTCGTAATAAGACAAAAGCTTCAAACAATTTTTCAAGAATGCATTCAAGATGATTCTTCAAAAAATCTGTACTCAGGAGAAGTTCAAAAGAAATCAAAGAAAGTTTCGATTTTTGGCATCAAAGAAAGCTTGGAAATTTCATCCAAAGCAGGTTTCTTCAAGAAAATTCGCAATCAAGATCTACATTGTCAAGAAAATAATGCTTAGGATCTTTGGTAATGGAATAACTTTACAATCCGAACGGCTCACACCAATGACGATCCTTGCAACGACGCCGACAACCAGATCTTCTCCGAAGCAAACAAGAGCCGCTGATGGCACAATTTGAGTCCCGGGGCAGAAACTAATCGGCACAGAAAAAAAGAAACCCACAATGATGAGCAATGGCAATGTGCCATAAGCAAGGAAAAAAAATATTGGTATCACGGATATATCTATGATTTCAGATTTACTGATATATCGAAAATATCGGTAAATATCGGTGGATATTTTGACAAAAATATTCTAGAAAGAAAAATTAAACAAAAATGACTTTGAAATTCATGGAAATACTTTATCAATCGTTATATAAAATATATAAATAAGAAAATATACACTTGTTGAAGACGAGACTATTATAATTTATCAGAAATTACATTACACAGTCATTTAAAACAAAAATGAAGACCGATGTGGCCTCATTACTATTTGATTGAAGGGATCCCATCTTGATGCAAAGACAATATTCATACAAAGACATAGTGTTCCAATGAATATTATCATAACTTTAAACACTACGATAAATCGTCACTCCTACCCACAAGCTCTCCATAGATAGGACACTCAAGGTTCACCCACAACGCATTTGAAATCGTTGTTGCATTTGATATGGAATTTGGAATGGCATTTATGGATGAAGAGGATAGTTGGATCACCCAAAAAACCGTTGTGATTTATTTCTAACCGTTGGATTTGATTTTGGTTAAAATCTGACCATTGGATCATCATATATCCGAAGTTAGAAATCATTCTGAACCGTTAGATCAAGTTTTAGATTTAAAATCAACCGTTGGATAAAAACATACTTGGATGCATTTAAAAGGCGACGAAATCAAGACTGGCCTGATCAAATCGTGACAAAATCTGATCGCCTAGATCACGCCCATTTTTGCCATTTTTTTTAAAACAGCCCACGACGCTTGTCTCTTAGTTCGAATTTCGAAAAATATCGGAAAATTTTCAATTTTTCTAGCAATTTTTCTCACTTTTTTTCCCCGTTTTTTAGCCAACCGACTATCAATTGAAATATCACACTGGTGCCAAATAATATCCGATATTTTCGGGCATATTTAACCGGAAAAATGACATTTTGTTCCTTGGTTGCAAGAGGATCATTTATAATCGGCCACAGCAACATGGCTGATGCTGAAAAATTCAACTGGGATAGCGGACTTCAAGCCTTCTCAGCAAATTGGGGAAGAGAAGTGGATTGAAAAATAAAACACTTTGATTAGAACAAGGAGAGATTGTGGTACAATTTTTGAAATAAGCGAGTTCTTGGAATTGGAAGAAAAGGGCATTAATTGTTAGAGCTAAGAAAAATATGAAAAGGCTTATACTGCAGTTAAGTAGGAAGTGTATTCTTGTTGGAGGAAGGACAAAAGTTAGAGATTTGAAATCAGCCAGGAACTTCATTCTTAGGGAATCAATGTTGCCTCATTTGATCTCGACTTGGTTCGTTTGCCGTTGGAATTCTATATCATGGGCCGAAAGCTTAATTTTAGGTCTCATGGTTGGAAAAACAAGCTCAAAAATATTTTTAGGCTTTAATACATACAACATGACCGCTGGGTCATATCATATGTGGGGTAAATCGTTGACACTAAAACTTTTTTTAACCTGTACTATATATTTAAAATAATTTTTGGCCAAATGTTAGTGGAATGTGTAATGACCCGTACCAAATAATACAAGCTTGTAACACGTTTGACCAAGTTTAATTGTTAATCATATTTTGACTAGAGCTAACTAACACTTAAAGATTGTGCGACTCAAAAAATGACTTTTCAAGCGATGAATAATTTTGGGTTGACTAAGACACCACTTCAGAGCCCATCGATACAAGTTCATAGACGGTTGAACGGGTCAAAACTCATTTACGAATAAAAAGCAGACCCCAGAAGTTCAAACTAAGAAGGTTTTAAAGGTCATCTGCCGTTCGCAGCTGACTCCTGAGTTGACCTTAAGCCCTATATATACATAGATTTCCAGGTGGCCAAAGGAAACCTAGCCCCAAAACACTCATTTTCAGCTCCAAAACCCTAGAAAAATTCCCAAACCCGTGAGGCACCAAACCGGGTCGCTTTTGACCCATTTGTAGGTCGCCTGCCCAACCAAAGGAGCCGATTCCGGCCACAATCACTGTACACGCACCGGACAGGTGGGAGGAGGACGTCGAGACGATCACGCAGGTGAATTTCATCGCCGGTCGCCACGCGCCGATCAAGCCATGGCCGGGCGGCAAAGAAATGGCACCGTGGGTCACCGGCCTTTTCGATTTCCTACCATTTCTTCAGCCATTTGCCGACTCCATAGCTCCTTCACTACTTTTGACCCTCTGAACTCATTTCCGTGGTCCCTTTTTGCAGATTCCTCACTATTTGAAAGTTACGACGAAAACAAAGTTGGCCTCTACCGTCAGATCGAAGCTCCTCTACCACCACAAGAATCGGCTGACCAAGGTAATGGTACTGATGAGTTCGGTCTTCGGGCTTCCATTGATATGTGGTTTGTAAATTTTGGACGTCGTTTGTTATTTTCCATTTTTTAGGTTGTTTCGGTAATTACCGAGAAGTTTGACTGAATAGAGCATCAACTGGTCAAATTTAAAACTAATGATTATGAACTGATGTTTTAGAATATTTGACGCCTCAATTTCGAGAAATTAGCTACCGGTGAAAATCCCCACTTGTGTTCCGCCATAAAAAGATATCAGGTAATTGACCATTTCTGAGTCCAATTGGGATGGTTTCAGTAGTTCGTTATTCTGCGCCTGGCATCCCAATGTCGTTGGTTCAATTATTTGAGCCGTTGTATTTATTTATATTACAGATTCACGCCAGCCGAAACTATCCGCTAAGGACAAGACTGAGCGTCTGTAGTCGGTGAGTGGTTTATATGTTTTTAAATGATTTGGGGTATTATGTTGATATATCTATTGTGATTAAATACTTTACATATATATCGCCACCAAATGGTTGTTGCATACAATGTGATTATCGTTCCATATGAAAAACAAGTTATCATTTCATGTGAATTTTATCAACCTTAACCGTTTTGGAAGTTTTACCGAGTTCCTGGACGAACCGGTATTTTTAAATATGTTGGGCAATGCGGATTGAGTGTTTAAACCACTTTGAAACCTATTGTTTTAAGAAAGAGATTTTGAGATCTTGTGAAATGATTATAATACAAAGACGTTGGAAAAGTACTTGGTGGAGTAAGGAAAAGATTATATATATTAATCTCCACAATGCGGAGGTATCTGGTTTACCGACAGGTGGTTTGCCACGATGTCGTGAGGTCGGGTTTACCCGACGGTTTAGTTTATTAGTTTCCACGGTCGTGAGGTCGGGTTTACCGACAGGTGGTTTGCCACGATGTCGTGAGGTTGGTTCCATCCAACAGGTTATATATTAATTCCACTGGCCATGAGGCCTGGTTTACCGACGTATAGTTTGCCTCGATGTCGGAGGTCGAAGCTAACTGACGGTTTATGATGGGTATATGGTAATGTACATTACCGGTCTCGATCAAAGTATAAGCATTTGATATTTATGGTTATGGTATTTTCATGGCTTTCTTCTTATTTACGACATACTATTACATATATTTATGCCTAATTATACGTCATAAACATTCGTAGCTTTTGGCTTGAAAACGATAGTCGGTTAAATTTTTTAGCATGACTTTCATATTGTTGGGCTTTGGTAAAGTTGGGTTTTGTGAAATGCTTGCTAAACGGGGAACATTACAAAAGACGGTATTGAACTCATATGGGTCCTTATTATGTATGATGTGGTTATGACCTACATTTGGATAGACTCGTCAGGATTGTCTCTCTATATAATCGAGGTATCAGGGTACCTGCATGTGTTTATTTCTTTCTTAGGTGGGGTTCCATTGTGCATTCCCTATGGTTTGTACAGTGGGACTTCACTAGGCGGGACCACCCGGGGAATCTTGGGAGGGTTTCTGGGTCGGGTCCTGTCAAATGTGCCGAATAGATATGCCAAGCCCAAACCGTGCGAGCCCAACCCAATCTGATAAAGCCCAACTCAAGAAGATATCAGTCCGAGGTTTATTTCTCAAAGCCTAATAGTTATTTCTTCAGCCCATGGAATTTTTAAATTGAAGGAAATTGTCAGATGGCTATGCAAAGTAAATATTTGGAAAGACACATTGAAGAATAAATTTATGCAGAGGTCAGCGATCTAGTAAGCCAAGGTAATGGAAAAATTCAAGGGCACATGTAAAGGTGAGATCAAAGGACTATGGGACGTGACGAAGTTATAAAAAGAGTATTCCCTTAGCAAATAGTGGGCTGGTACGGTTTCTGTAATGGAAAAATGGGGAAGAGTAGTTTCACTAGGGAAGGAGTTAACTGAAGCAATTGGCCCTAGTAGGAGAGTAGAATGCGCCGAGAAGAATGAAGGGAACCTGGGTAGTCACTTGAACCTCTATAAAAGGGAATCAAAGCATTAGAGAAAAAATATCGATGATTGAACGCTTAGAGACCGATAATTGAACACTCAAAACCAAGTAAGAGCATTTCAACATTTCTACAAGTTCAGCATCCGTCTTTTCCAGATTCCTAGCTTAGTTCTATATGTTTTTCTTTCCAAGCATTTTGCTACTTCAACGCTTTCCTGCTTTAGCATTTGATTTTTAGTCCAATTTTATAATGAAATCTTCTATTTTTCAAGCTAGTCCGTTAAGTTTCCTCTTAGCTTTCAATTCAGTCTATGCAATCTAATTTTCAAGGTATTTTTCCGCTTAGAATTTAGGGAATTTTCAAGGGAACTAGGGGATCCATTTTCCGTTTAAGTAGAAGTTAGATTTCCTCACACAATTAAAATATTTGAGTACTTCAGCATGCCCGCATTCACCATCAGTCTGTGTTTTAGATAATCTAGTGAATTCCACTAGAAAATCCACCAAACACACCCAGACTGATTTTATTAGTTATAAATGCTTACAATATTAAGAAAGTGTTAGTATTTTTTTTTTGCACATTAGGAAGTAACTATTTACCAAAAGATAAGAAATGATATGTAAAATACAAATAAGAATCCTTCAAGATTAAAAGGTCAACTAGTTGTAGGTATAAAGAGGAGTAAGTATTTTCTACATTATTGTCTTTATTTGTCATGTGGGGAATTCTAATCCTTCCATATCGCACTAGCAAAGTTGCATGTGAGAATTACCCTATTAGCATATCCCCATGTTGAGTTATCCTTATCTAGTAATTTGAAGAAGGTAATTTTAATTAATTACATAAATATGGAAACCAATATTTTCAATTTTTTCTATTTTTATGTCTTAACTTTTATTTTTGTTCAATCAAACACGCAAACTTAATTTTTATTCAATCAAATGATTTTGGACTAACAAACTTGATCCAAATGACACTGCCAGATGAAATAATGAAATTTTAAATGACTTTTTAAAAAGTGAGTGATAATATTATCATTTCCTCATATGTTCTTACTATATATTTGTTGCAATACTAATAAAATTGAGTACTATGAATTGAGATAAACATGAATATTTTAATATTTAAATATATTCTTTTAAAATAATTTCAATATCTAATGTTTTATTTTTAGTTATTCATATATAATTAATTTTGCTTTTTACATAACACTTAGAAAATAAGTAAAAATAATAGAAGATACTGAAATTGTTTTTAAAACGGTTATATTTTTTAAGAAATTTTTTTATTTTTATCTCTCAATTTATTTTATTTTTAATGTAATAAATAGATAGTAAAGCTCTTAATGCGGTAAGGATAATATTGTCTTTTTAACTTTTCAAAATGTTATTTACAATTTCATTATTTTTATATAATGTGGGACGTCGTGGATCCAATTTTTTATGATTTAGCATCCTAACAAGTTTTGATGAGGTCAAAAAGAATTTGATCGAACAAAATTAAGAGATTCAAACACATGATTGAATAAAATAAAGTCGAGACACCAAAATAGAAAACTCGAAAAAGTTCACATACTTGATCAACCAAAAATAAAGTTCAAATATAAAAATAGAAAATGTCAAAAAATTTAAGGCACAATTTATGTAAGTAATCATTTAAAAGTATTTCTAAAATTTTATCAAATGCACATTCTATCTGACTTCTTATCATACAAGGCCAACATTAGTTTAGTTAGGTTGTTAGATAACCGAAATTTGTATAATAATAGTGATTTTTTCTAAAATTGCACAATGACATTTTTGCTTTATCTTTATGTTTACACTAAAAATGAACTTTTGGGCCCAAATGGTATTTGAATAATTATTCGGCCCAAGGGGTAGTGGAATAGGCCGAATGGATATATCAAACCCAAATCGAGCCCAACCCAGTCCAAGAAAGCCCAAGACAATGATTGAGGCTCATTAAAGGGTCAAAGGACATTTATGGAATTTTTCAATTTGTTAAAGCGAGCAGCTCATAATGGCGACTCGTTTTAAAAGCAAGCTGGATTTAGATTTCTTTTTTCTCCAACCCAAGTCATGACATGGCAGAACGTGAGCAATTATTGTTAGTGGATAAATGACTTAGAGAACAAGTTGCTAGTGGATAAATGACTTGAATGACAAGACTCTAGTGGGTACGTGAACAGTTATTGGAGAATGTGGGATGGAATAGTTATTCAGAATGCCTATAAAAGGAAGACTAAACTTCAAAGTAAAAGACCGCAAATCAATCATATAAATCACCACTTAAACGTAGCATTTCAAAGATTTTTATGCTCTCTACCAGTTCATCACCGTATTTTCCGCATCTTTAGCCTAGCCTAGTTACGTTTTCCTTATAAGCATCTATCACTAAGCCATCAAGCCAAGATGTCATTCTCGCCCATTCTACAATGAAATTTGTTATCTTCACGCCTAGTCCGTACGCTTTTTCTCATCTTTCAATACAGTTCAATTTTCAAAGCATTTTCCACTTAGATTTTAGTGAATTGTCAAGGGAATTGCCAAAAGTTAGATTTTGGCACAGTTTCAGTTTGGAAATACTATACTTTCCTAGCACGCCCGCTCATTCACCAATTCCCGTGCTTTTGTATGTTTTGGACCAAAATCCACCGTAAACATATTTGGCACCACCGTGGACACGCCTTGTGGAACATCGATACATCTTTTTGTTTTGTATGTTCGATTGTGCATATTCCATGGTGGGAAACGCAATTTGCTGAAGAATGCCACCAAAATTGAGGAGTAAGAAAACTGTAGAGTCTCCGAACTCATGATTTTATGCTACAGAAGCAGCATAGGAAGGAAGAGTTCCAACCTTGGTGGAATAGATAGAGAACCCACAAATTCTCCAATGCGCATAGTGCTAAATCCATCAAACAAACTAATTGAACAAGTGAAGAAAGAGGTGCAGGTAATGTGGACATGCCAATTCTTTTCTCTAATAATTCTAATGAATTCAAGCTTTCATGCAAGAAAAAAAGAGCTATCGAGTGGTCATGACTGTCATTATGGAAGAAATGAAGTAATTTTAGGAGAAAATGAGCAAGCAAGGCAAGAAGTTGTTTTCAAGCCTCGAAACACAAATTTTTCTAATGAACTCAGAAGTATTCGATAACCTATAGGGAGCTGATGAATTTCACTACTTACCTATACAGGCAGAGGTTAGATACCTTCCTCGACACAGAGAGTGAGGTACTCTGGAGAACGTAGCAAGGGAAAGACCTAATGCAGCTAGAACCACAACTCCTCAAAGGATTTTTGCTCAGACTAATCTAATTACACAACCTAAAGTTTATGAAGGAGGATTTTCTTTCAATGGAGGCCCGAGTGGGCATCATGCAACCACTTGCAAGAGTAAATGGAAACTGGAGACAACAAGTATAATAAGTTCCTCAGGTTCCTCAAAAGGTTCAACAAGTTCCTCAACAGCCTTTTGTGCAACCAACTATAGTACCAGATTTAGGGGCAATCAGAGAGGCGATACAGGAATTATATGGGCTAGACCTCAAGCAAATTGGCCGCCCGGAGTTCTACAAACCTTATCCAGAGATGATAGATAAGGAGAACCCCTACCCAAGGGGGTACAAGATCCCTGATTTCTTCTTGTTCTCTAGAGAAGATGGCCAATCCACCTTGGAACATGTTGCTAGATTCATTGTGCAATGTGGGGAGTTAGCTAACTATGAGAATTTCTATCATTTCAAGCTTAGACTATTTCCTAACTCTTTAACAGGGGTAGCATTCATCTGGTATACAACATTACCAAGGAACTCCATACAAAGTTGGCAGGAAATGGAAAGGTAGTTCCACACTGCTCCTCAAGGTCGAAGTGAAGTGCATCGGGAGAACCGTCTGTGAGCTTTAATTCAAAGAAATGGGGAGACTGGCTAATTTTTTTATCTCACATTTCAAGAAGATGAGAAATGATAAGATCCGCTTTCAAAGACAAGAGTACGTGAAAATGGCTCAAAAGGTTTCGTGACATTTGAGTTAAAGAAAAAATTCCAAGGTATGGAGTTTAGAGATTTTTATGAACTTACAGCTAAGGTGACAGAATATGAGGAGTTGCTTAAAGAAGAAAATTACTGGAGGAAGAAGTCCATGGGAACCTATTGTGAAGAGGTGGCAATGGTAGATCTATTCTACAAGAACATTCACTTGTCCTTCGTAGAAAAGACACCTAATGTGTGGGAAAAGTACAAATTGTTGGATACACAAGTCCAATATACTTTGAGATAGCTTAAGATTGAGGAAATATTTGATTTCCAGAAAGAAAATTCATTACCTTTCCTAAAGACGACGGATCCTAGCAAGGACGAACTAAGGGGAAAGATCACCAAATGGGGCCAAAATCTTCATGGGAACCATACCATACAATGTGGATGTCAGTAGCACTACAGCAGGGATACTTGTTCCCCGGACAATATTATGGCAATTTTTCTACTGAGCCCATCAACACTAGCTAGCCGAGCCTACAGCTGATAAAATTCAGTTAGTTGCTGAAATTCTCTTTCTCTCAGTTAGTCTCCTTAAATATTGTAGTTCATAAAAGGAATGATGCAAGCATAGATCCTTCATCAAGGGAGAAACATGAAAGGGATAATAGAACAGCAAGATGCCTATTTCTTTCTACAGTGAGCTAAAGATTTGTTTTCAGAGTTAATTATTCTTCCTCAGTAGAAAGCGTTAGTAGTGTTCACATCATGGGGTAGATTATTTTCATGATACAGCAATTCTAGAGAATACTCAAGAAAAGGGATTTTTCCTCAGCAAGCCCCAAATGGTAAGATCAGTAAGAAAGTCGAGCCTTCGCAGGAGCCACACAGCACCCAAAGCCCATGTTTCCTCTGCAGTGACTACTTCTCTCGCTGTGCGTAATTAGTTCACTCGATTACCTCTCCAGTTATATCAAAAGAAGATATTGCACAACTTCGTCTTTTTTCCAAAGAAGTAGCGTAGAAAGACATGCCTGATCTCGTATTCCATTTTTCTAAGAGGTAGATCAGCTTCTTCATGAGAGGTTGCATGGAAAGCCTGCGAGGTGCGTGGCTCTCTGTTGTTTTCTCCTGTCGTGGCATGTGGGGCTAAACACGTGTTTGAAGACCTAGAGGATGCAAAGCAAAGAGCACCGCTGATGGGTCGGTGGAGTTCAGCGAGTTATGTCGGTTGAGAAAGTGGCAGGTCGAGCACACACCCAGCGTGATATCTCCCCGTAGCTATATAGCAGTTTTGGCACGGCAGTTCGAGTCTATATGCATCGCCAATTGCAGCAGATACTGATCAGCGATAATGGGCGTTACTGAGACGCCGGCCGAGCGGTTACACAATCGACAGAAACATTAGCTAATATCGCCATAATGCCTACTCCCGCAGCTCTCAACATTCTCAAATGGCATTACATTTATCGCTGATCCATTATCTATCAAGATCTTGACACGTCTCGTTATCGAGATGGACTTCTTACGCAAAAGGCTTCTTTTATATGCCTCTTCATTTTTGGCCAGCAGGGTTTCTTAAGTATCACCTTCTGAGGTCTGTATTCTTCAGATTATTAATGCTCATTTCTTCACTTTCTCTAACTCTATGACACCTTCCTTTTGGATTTCCACAGGTACATCAATGAGCAGCCTGTTTTGCATCCTCCTCTTCCGGTCCTAGACAAATTTTTTGGGAAATTCTTTAGCCAGACTCACATGCCACATTTTAGTAGGAGAAACCATAGGAGTGAATGATGGTTACCTCATAGGCTTTTCCATCTCTGCAACCTCCTCCCTTAGAGAACTGAGTCTACCTCTTAGAAAAATAGGTCTGGATGGAGAAACATGTCTTTTCCCCCAGATTCCTTGAAAAGCAGTTGTCTCGGCACCTTCTCTTTGAGGAAAAGAATCTACCTCTTGGAGAAGTGAAGTTATCCCTAGTGAACTTCATTCTGTACCTTGGAGAAATGAGTCCACCTTTTGGAAACATAGGCCTGAGGGTATAAACATGTCTTTCCCCTGCTTTTTTCCTTGAAGAATTGACTTTCCCTGCAATCTTACCATTTAGAGGAGTGAACTTACCCCTTGGGGAAAAATCCTTTTTTCGAGGAACATTCTCTAAATTTGTTTGTATCATTCTCCCTTTAGGGAAATGAATTCCACCCTGCTGGAGGAGCGTCTTTTTATAACCTTTTCTCTGAGAGGAATGAATTCTTCTAGGGAATTCGTCTTGCCTTTTGGTGCAAGTTTCCTTTTCTTAGAGAATCGGTTATGCTGCTCTGTTCCCTATTGTATCCCTTTCACTGAATTTCTCCTTGATGGAGGATCTATACAAACTGCATCCCATTCCTTTTTCAACCTATCAACATGAACTATACAATATTTAGGGACCCATACCTTTCTTGGAGAGAGTTTTCCCGCCTTCTTGGATTTTATCAATGCTCTTAGATCGAAGCTAGTAGTGCTGATTAAGACCACCGCAAGAAAGGATCCTCATCGATCGCCATAGCCTCTTCGTCAGTGGAACTTAAGTATCCCTTTGTTGATCTTGTCCTGTATGACATTTCTGAAACCTCAACATGCATTAGTAGTATGCTCACTCCCAGAGCTCTCAATAATCTGATAGATTAGCTCATTCAGGTAGTATTCTCGCTTACTAGATACACTCAAGACCTTGGAGATACTACCTATTGATATCACCATTAGCAAGAAACCGTACCATCTACCTTTTCGTGATGTAATTTACCGGCAAATTACAAATAAATTGTTGGGGAGGGACCGATTAATGCCAACTAGTGTTATGTCCTCTTCATCAGTTCTACTGCTTTTGGAAGGTAATGAAGTGGAAGTGGTGCGAGTAGATAAGCAACCCTTCATGGCGCTTACGTGCTCGCGGAAGCCAAGTATTATGAATTAGACCATCGCTTCACTAACAAAAGGAAAGATGAGATCCCAAGAAAAGCATATATGGATTCAAAGGGTCTCTCGGAAACGAAAAGAGGCATCCAACTCCCAAAGGTGACTACAATCATGCCTTGTAGGCCGATGAGTGGCCCAATCATCGAGGAGATCGATGATGACTAATTACTCTCCAGAAGAAAAGGTAGTAGTTGTAATTGCCATATTAAAAATGAAAGTGCAGTAGATTGTGGAAAGGATTGGAAGAAGAGCACTTAGAATACCTATGGGAGCTGAGATCATTTTTGAAGATGATACATATGAAGAAAGAAATACAGATGGAGGATTTGGGAGCAGCCTCCCTAAGTTCGAAGACACGTGAACCAAGTTCACTTACCCTATGGAGGAAGTGAACCTCGACATTATGGAGGAGCCGAGGATTACTTATATTAGTTCCTTGCTGCCTTCCGACTTGAAGGAAGGGATTATTGCAACATCACATGAATTCAAAGACTTTGTTGAACATTTACTCTAGACGTCAGATTGGGACAAAAGCTTGGTAGAACACCGTCTACTATCAAGTCGATTTCACTCTTCAAGAACCATCTAGAAGAATGTACAAGAGGTATAGCTAAAGGTGAAAGAGGAGATTATAGCTTTAATGGGCCAACCATTAGACCTACAAGGAATGTTCGTTAGCAATATTGTCCCCGTGATGAAAAAGAACAAACTAGGAGCTCAGGTAGACTTAGGTGTTTAAATGCAAGAACTCCTAAAGACATGTATGTAATGCCTATTGTTGACATGTTAGTTGATTCTACTGCAAATAATGAATTATTGTCCTTCATGGATGGTTTCTCTGGGTATAACCAAATCCTAATAGCTATTGATGATATATCTAAGACCGCCTTCAGATGTCCTAGTTCCTTAAGAACGTTTGAATGTCTGGTCATGCCTTTTAATTAGAAAAATGTTGGTGTAACTTACCAAAGGGCTATGAATGCCATCTTTCATGATAAGTTAGGCCAATACATGGAGATTTATATCGATGATATTGTGGTTAAATCTAAGAAGGCTACAAAACATGTGAACTACGGTGGAAAAGTTTTGGAATGATGAGACTTCATCAACTGAAACTCAATTCACTCAAATGTGTGCTTTAAAGTTTGCTCTAAAATGTTCTTAGGTTTTGGTTCACCAAAGAGGAATGGAAGTCGATCAAAATAAAGTCAAGGCCATCATTTCGACCAAGGCTCCTCAAAATAAGAAAGAACTTCATAAGTTATTAGGTCAAGTGAACTATTTAAGGAGGTTCATCTCTAATCTGGCAGGGAAGACTAAGGTATTCTCTAACCTAATCAAGATGAAAGAAGTGGAAGAGTTTAAATGGGAGAAACAACACCAGATAGCTTTTAATGGGATTAAAGGTTACCTTTCTAAACCCCCTATTTTAATGCCACCTTTGAAGGGTCAGCCACTCAAACTCTATCAATCAGCTGCAAAAGAGTCTATAGGATGTCTTCTGCACAAACAATCATCAAGGCTATAAGTGTGTTGT
Source organism: Tetrastigma voinierianum (assembly GCA_016808115.1). Classification (NCBI taxonomy): domain Eukaryota; kingdom Viridiplantae; phylum Streptophyta; class Magnoliopsida; order Vitales; family Vitaceae; genus Tetrastigma; species Tetrastigma voinierianum. Next base: position 256,069 of record JAEQBH010001009.1, read on the forward strand.
TTACTATTTGAGAGTCCTAAATTCAACAGAGACAAGGTATACACCCATTGAAAAGTTGTGTTTGGCCTTATAGTTTACATGTACAAAATTGAGACATTACTTGGTCAAGTCTTAAGTGTATGTGGTCTCTCAAACTGACTTGATGAAATACATGCTAAGTCGACCCTTAATCACTGGACGAATCGATAAACGGTCCCTTGCTTTTTCAGAGTTCACCTTGGTCTATTTTCCACAGAAATCGGTCAAGGGGCAAGCTTTAGCTAACTTTATGGCTGATCATCCTTCATTAGAAATCCAACCATAATAGGATGTGAATTGTATATATGAAGCAGAAAGGCAACACGGATTCTTAAGTTTGACTAATCTAGCACTGAGAAATCATAAACTAGGATAGTATACATTTCACCAAAAGGGATAAAGATCACCTATCTTTCAATCCAGCCTTCAAGTGCACCAACAATCGCTTTCAAATATCGCTTTTGGTGATTGGTTTGGGATCTTGATGAACTTGGAGCACAAGAGGTACACATTATTGGGACCTCAACTAGTACTTCGATGGCTGTCAGGGAATACAATGTAACAAATTATTGTTCAAGCCCTTATTATACTGCTTACTCAATTGTTAGATTCTTTTTCATTTTGTAGATTTTGAATATGTGCCTAGGGAATCTAATTGAGGCAAGTGTATGAGCTAGCACAAGTACCTTGCTAATAAAATTGGATAGAAAAAGCAATATCAAAGAAAATATGCTAGCAAGATACATAACCAATGACATCAAGATATGGTGCAATTTGAGATTAAGTAATTCTTCACCATTTTCACAAGGACGAAATGGGTACTTTTTCACATCAAGTAAACGGACAACCATTAGCGTACTTAAAGGGTGTGTTTTATCCATATAAAAACGTTTTAAGATTTTCTTAGTATATGCCAATTAGTAAACTAAAACTAAAGAGAAATGTTTCATCGCCGTGCCGGTGACAAAATGTTGTTTTCCCAAGATCTTTCATTTCAAATATTTTGCTGTTCTTGTGAGCTCTTCAGGAGTCCCAATAAGATTTAGATCATCAATATACACAACAATAATTGTAAATCCGGTTTCTGATTTCTTAAAAAAATGCATAAGTACAGAAGCTGTTTGCATACCTCTTTTCAATAAACACTCGCTGAGGCGATTGTATCACATGCATCCGGATCGCTTTCCAATCCATATAGAGATTCGTTGTACTTGATTGAGCACATATTATGAGGCTTTGTATTATTTGCTTCGTACTTAAACTTCCTTCTGGGATTTTCATATATATGTCGTTATCTATAGATCCATATAGATAAGTTGTGATGACATCCATGACGCGACATATCCGCCTTTCGTAGACCGCCAAGCTTATTAGAAAGCCGAGCACTCTCATCCATGATGTGGAGAATATGTTTCTCATAGTCAATACTCATGTCTCCTGCCGAGAAACCTCAGGCTACTAATCGTGCTTATATCTTATGATCTCATTATTTTCTATCATGCTTTCGTACAAATAACACTATTTCAGATTAGTGCCCAAAAAGTGCTATTTTGAACCCTATTTTTAATAGGTTTTGAGCGCTTTGTGTACTAATTGTTATAATTAACCCACTGACATGTTCGTCCCTATCGCACTTCTAATTGCATTCCAAGGTCGTTTTGTAGTTTTGCAAGAATTGAAGCCAAATTATCGTGTCAACCAATCATGACCAAAGTCGGGCTGATTTCCATCAATTTCATATGGTTCTATCAATTTCACAGTCAAAGAATGAAGAATTCCTCAAAGCATGAAGAAATGGAATAATGCGTTGGGAATAGAAGCAAAGCTGCGTGGACGCAAAGGGGGAACAAAAGAAATGCTAGATTTGTGTGGAATGTGAATTTCGCTATGCACAGTTTTTCGCTAGCATAATAGAAATAATATGGCATAGCGTAATTTAAAATTTTCGCTATATCGTTCTTCGCTTAAGCTAGCAAAAATTTCATTAGCTTAGCAAAAATTACTACATAACGAAAATTTCAATTTCACTATGCTCAGCTTCGCTATGCTAGCTAAATTCCCCTCGCATAATAAATTGTCACTCGTGTTTTTGATGTTTTTGATTCCCAAACGACCTGCTTTGATTAATGACGATTTTGTTCCTATTGTAATTACATATTTTAGGTATTTTTGGTATTACACCTTCAGATGGCTTATATAAGCCAACTTATAGCTTTTGTAACCATAACTTTTAATCTTTCAATACACGCTGCACTTCATTTTAGGTTACGCTTTTCTCTTCTCTCCTCTTTCTCATTTTCTGCCATCAAACACCCTCGAGATGACAACTCAAGGGATGCTTGGTTAGATTCCTCTTCCTCCTCAAGAGAGGCTACTAGGCTTGATTCGTGTAAACCGACAACCTGCTTTTATCGTAGGCATTTATTTTCATTTATGTTCCTATCCTTCACTCTAGGTTTATATCGTAGGCATTTATTCTCATTTTCTCGGCTACCAAACACCCCCCTTGAGGATGACAACTGCTGGACGCTGTTGACTCTCTTCCTCCTGAAGAGGAGGGCTAATTGGCTTTGATTTGAGGTAAACCCATTCCTCTGTTTTTATCGTAGGCATTTATTTTCATTTATGTTCCTATCCTTCACTCTAGTTTATATCTCCTAACCGCAACTTGATTGGACCGTATTTAGCAATCTTTAGGTTCATTGGATGCTTATTGTTAGATTCATGATATCCATTAGTTGCCTCTCTATTTAATGTGAGATGAGTCCAGGAGGTTTTCACCGTCTCGACCATGAATGTTTGTTAAATGTCATATTTCTGCAAGGGAAAATCATAGGTTTATTTTAAAGCTAAATAAAGATCCTGCTCGGTAAAATGACTATATGTCATGTCTCCCAATGCGAGGAAAAAAAGACCCGAAGACATGTTGTTGCCTTAAACCCTAAACCAAAGGGGCCCAAAACTTCAAGGAGTTCTATTTACATTTTATTTATTTATTTTCGCTTGCAAACCACCAACCCACCGCTTTTATCACCACCTTAAAATCCAAATTGAATTCATCATTTTTTACTTCACTCAAATCATTTTGTACGAAGAAACCTATCCCCATTCACCTGGGGACGCTATACCGCAAGAGCTTGACTACCGCAAGAGGAGGAACTAGGATATAAATTTGTTGATTCCAGATCACCCTACTGTGGCACGACCAAATGGCGCCGCTGTCAGGATGGTGCTCTAAGTGCATTTGACGTAGTTGTGAACACTTGTGATCCTCATCACAAGTTTTGGTGAATTTCTTTTATATTTCATTGTCATTTTTTTTTATTTTCATTTCATAAAAAAAAAAAGTTGCTGCAGAATTTTTTTTCTTGTTTGGTGTTGTCTTGGGTTGCCCTGTTCTTGCTGCAGGGGAACACGTTCTAGTGGATTAGAAATCCAGAAGGCAGCCTGGTCAAACTCAATCTCCCACAAAACCTCGCTCGAAAGCCAACTGCGGATAAAATGGAACACCTAGAAGGAGAGCAGTACAATCAATACACTGTGGAGAGAAACCCTAGGGCATATATGACAATGAGGGACTATAGAAACCTTGCATGGCAAAATCAGCAACCTTGGGAGAGAAATCCAAACCCACCTAGATCCATGAGGGACTACAGAGACCAAGGGATAAGTGCACCCTCCTACATGGTGCCTCCACAGTATACCTCAACTCCTCAGCCACCTCAACCACCACAATTAATTTCTCCAATTGAGCAAGCCATTTTGGACCTTACCAAGCTAGTAGGTAACTTTATGGAAGCACAGAGGACAATGAATGCTCAATTAAGTCAAAAAATTGACACTATGGAAAACAATGTAAACAAGAGAATTGATGGACTTGGCGAAATGGAGCAAAAATTGACAACCCGCACTATTTCAAAGCTCGCTAATCAGCTTGTTCATCAAGTGGAGGAGAACCTAGAGGGAGAGAGTGGTCGGACCGACCAGAGGAAGTGGATGCAGAACCAAGTGAAGCTCCCGAATTGCCAATGTGTGCAGTGGGGAGGTAGAGGAAAAGAAGCAGGGGAAGAGCCCCAAGAACCTATCCTTCAACCAATCCCCATGAATTTGAATCCCACTGCCACTGCCCAAGCCACCAAATGCCCACTGCCAGTAGCCCCCTCCACTGACCAAGTGTATATTCTACCTTCACCTGCAACACAACCCACACCAAAAACACCTACCACAAAGGCCACATCAATTGCACTGCCTGTCCTACAAAAATTCAAGAAATTAGTGGCCACTGTACAAGCCTTTGCCACTACATCAAAAACGATGGCGCACGCCCATGGCATGGCTGGTTCGGGCGCCTGGCTCACAGATTTGGAGCACCCGGACCCCAGCATTTCGAGAGCGCCCGCCGCTCCAGCAAACTTCCAAAGGCCTAAGGAAGGGTTTGGGGCACGCCTCCCCCACTTTTTGTTTTAATTTTCTTGTCTTATTTTATTTTTATTGTATTTTATTTGATTTCAAGTAATTTTTCTTCTTAGATTTATCTAATTTTTAGATAATTTATGTTTTTAAATTAATTTTTGCTTTTGCAATTCTTTTCCTAATTTTTCTTGTGTTAATTGCAGCTAGGTGCAAATTTTGAAGCATAAATGCAAATTTTGAAACCTGAATGGAAGAATCATTGAAGGTGTGAGCAGAATTTTCGCAGTTTAAAGAAAATTTCTAACCTAATGAATGCTGGTGGTCACACAAATGAAAATTTGGTGAAATTTTCACTGTTTAATAATTTCATAAATTTCAAATAAATTTCTCACACCACGAAATCTACAGATAGCTTAATGAGAGAATTTTCGCTAGCAACAAGAAATTTCATTAGTTACGAAATTCTCGCTAGCTCAAATGAACTAAGAAAACGACAAAACATACCAACAAGAAGGTAAGGTAAAAAAAAAAAGGTTTTATTTTTTATCGTTTTTATTTTTATCTTTTATTTATTTTATATTTTAATTTTCAAAAAAAATGTCTCTTAAAAATAAAAATAAAAAATTATTATTATTTTTTTTTATTTGATTAAAAATTCAAAAATTCAAAATTCTGCTTATTAGACATAGCGAAATTCGCTATGTCAAATTTCGCTATGGGTCCCACTTTTACCTCCAAATTTTGTTTCGCTCATAACTGTTTCATCCGAACTCCGTTTAGGGTTTGGTACCAAGTGTACCCAGAGCTGGTAATCCAATATAAGAGAAAGAATATTTTGAGATTATTATGAAAGGTACTTTAAAAATGCTCCAACGTCACTTTTTCCTCTCTTTCTTCTCCTAACTTGTTTATTTGAAGCTCAACCCGAGTGAATAGCGTGTCGACGGAGCCACAAGTTTCCTATCCAGCAATGACTACATCCCATCAAGGGAGGTAACACTTCCTTCTAATTTTCTAATCCGAGCCCCATTTTGACAATCGAGATGTCTGGGCTGGGGGAGAGCAAAGGAAGTGGCTTTTTGTATTTATGTTTTGTTATTATTTTGTGCAAGCCCATTTTGTGATGTTCAAAGGGCTTGTTGGGTCTTTCTATAAAGTCATATACTACATACGCCTACTTTTTCAAAATTTGGACCCTTTTGCAACCAAAATTGTGGTGGAGCCACAAGCCATAGTTTGAAAAATTGAAAATTTGTCCACCCTGATGCTAGATCTGTTCCATGCTCAATTGAGTATTGATTAGTTGAATTTCACGCTTTCAACCTTTTCTTCCACCTTTAGCTAACCACACACAAGCACACATTAGGTTTAATGATAGGTTGAAAAAACTAAAGAACCTCCTTTACTTTGCATAACCTACCCTAGTTTCATATTGACCGCTTTAATGTTAAGGACCTATGTGAAAAGAAGGCCAATGCGTTCTTCAAGAAAAAAAGGAGAAAAAGAAAAGAAAAAAAAAGAAATGAAAGAATAAATATTGCAATGCTTTGCCTTGAAACCGGCACGGTCCGAGGGGTATATGGCGAAGTTTTAAAGTTCCTGCCCTAAACCTTCACTGGTTTGAGCCACCGACTTAGTGCTCAAGCATAGGTGGATGGGGTGGAGTTTAGCAAGTTGTAGGTGCCGGAGTCTCAAATCATTCGAAGTCCCGGTGAAACTCGAAGAGTTTGTGGTCGAAAGATCCTATGACTTGGTGCCCTGCTTCCACTGGTTGGGAGTCATCTGTAGATCCCTATTGGTTATTGACTTCGTGAGGTCGATTCTCAAAGATTTCACCCTACAATGCAAAAGAATTGTGAATAAGAGATGGGTCCTGGATCTATTTAGGGTCAAGAAGGCTGCTAGGTCGTGGTAGTAGCTAGGTTGGGGAGAGTGCGCTTGACAATTTATTGTTGAGAAATAACTGCACAAATACTTAGATTTTGGTGGAAGTTTCGGTTGATTCACCAAGAAGGAGGCTCTCTATACTCACTCTTTGTATGGCATTCATTCTCTGATAGTCATTGGACACGGTTTGATGATTTTTACTATGGTTAGGCATTACTCATTCCACAACCTTTGAAATACCATTTTTGTGAACGTTATTTTGTTATAGTTTTATATGTATTTTATTACTTTCTTTTCTTTCATTGCTAAGGGACTAGCAATGTGTAGGTTTGGGGTGTGGATTAGTGCCCAAAAGTGCTATTTGAACCCTATTTTTAATAGGTTTTGAGCTTTTTTTGTGTACTAATTGTTATAATTAACCCAATTGACATGTTCGGTCCCTATTGCACTTCTAATCGCATTCCAGGTTTGCTTTGTAGTTTTTGGAAGAATTGAAGCCAACATCGTGTCAATCCAATCATGACCAAAGTCTCCAAGTTGATTTTACCACCAGATATGGTCTTCATCAATTTCAGCAAGCCTAGAATGAAGAATTTCAAAAGCACAAGAAATGGAATAATGCAAGGGGAATAGAAGGTGTCATAGATGCGTTGGGAACAATATCGCAGATGCTGTGAATTTGGTGAATTTCGCTATACGCCGCTAGCATAGCTTAAAGTTACTCGGCATAGCTTAAAATTTAAAATTTTCGCTGTTGGGCTAAATTTCGTCATTTAGCCAAAATTCACATCGGTGCATACGAATTTTCTGAATTCGCTATGCCTCAGATTTTCGCTTATGCCAGCTGAAATTCCAGACAAATAAATCACGCCCTCGTGCTTTGGATGTTTTGATTCCAAACTTAATTCTCGCTTGATTAATGACTCATTTTGTCCTCTTGTTGTAATTACATATTTTAGGCATTTTTGGTATTTCACACCTCTTGTATGGCTATATAAGCCAACTTATACTTTTGTAACCCTAACTTTAATCTTTTCACATGAATGAAGAATACAAGCAAATTTTTCATTTTAGGTTACGCTTCTCTTCCTCTTCTCATTTTTCAGCGCTCAAACACCCTTGAGGATGACAACTCAAGGGGGATGCTTGGCTAGACCTCTTCCTCCTTGAAGAGGAGGGCTAATGGGCTTAGATTTGAGGTAAACCGACACCCTCTGCTTTTATCGTAGGCATTTATTTTCATTATGTTCCTATCCTTTCGCCTAGGTTTAGATCTCCTAACTTGCAGCTTGATTGACCAGTATTTAGCAATCTTTAGGTCTATTGGATGCTTATTGTGCCAGATCTGATATCCATTAGTTGCCTATTTGTCACCGTGGAGACGAGTCCAGAGGTAGGTTTTCACCGTCTCAGACTACAGTTAAAATGTTTGTTAAATGTTATCTTTCAAAAGGGAAAATCATAGGGTTTAGTTTTTAAAGCTAGATGAAGATCCGGTTCGGGAAATGACTATATGTCATGTTCCCCAATGCGAGGAAAAAGACCCGAAGACATGTTAGTTGCCTTAAAACCCTAAACCAGTGGCCCAAAACTTCAAGGAGTTCTATTTTACATTTTATTTTATTTATTTTCAGTTTGCAAACCACCAACCCACTGTTTTTATCACCACCTTAAAATCCAAATTGAATTCATCATTTTTTACTTCACTCAAATCATTTGTACGAAGAAAACCCATCCCCGTGTTCGAATTTAGATCGCTAGATCGCAGCTTGACTACGCTAATAGGAGGAACTTAGGATATAAATTTTGTTGATTCCGTATCACCCTATCGTGGGTACCGAATCAAATGGCGCTATTTGGGTTAATTATAACTATTAGTACACAAAGCCAAAACCTATTAAAAATAGGGTTCGTAATAGCACTTGGCACTAACTCTACTTCCAAGAAGCTTTATATTCTAGGTGTTTCGACTACATGTCCAAAAATGTCTCGTTTACTAATGAGTTTAATTTTTCCAAAGATAACTTTCTTTTCATTTTGGCCAATCATTATTTCGACATTCTTCCACATTTTATGGTTCGATCCTCATCATATTTATGATGTCTAAGGCCATTTGGAAAACAAAAAATATTATTGATAATAACTTCTATTCTGTCCCCATCTTTATCAGGCACATAATTTATTGAGATCTTATAATTTTCAGGTACTTGGGCCTCTTTAGGGGCTATTTCTTTATTTCGAACCTCTTCAAGGGTCTTTTGTTCAATATATGACTCTACAAGGGGCTTTTGTTCACCATATACCACTTCTGGGCTTTTTGTTTATCATATGCATCTATAGGCCTTTTTGTTTATCATGTACCTCTTCAAGGGTATCAATTCTCATTTGTGTTCTCCTCTTCCGGGGAGTTATATCTTTTGAGCCAATAGGTCTCCCACGCTTCAGGCGTATTTTATACTCATTTGCTAATTATCCTTCAAGGACTTCAATCCATACTAGAGTATTCGTAGCCGGGATATGTGACTTTATCACTTTCTTTGTATCAATAAAAGCATATGCTAATTGATTTGCCAGATTTTGCAAATGAATGATCTTTTGAACTTCTAGTTCACATTGATTTGTATGAGGATCAAAATGAGACATTATAGATGCATTCTCAAGTAATTTCTTCGTTCTTCGAACTGACTTTGTCCCTAATGGAGGGAATACACTTCATTGTAATAATGACAATCCGCAAAGCGGGCTGTAAAAATATCTTCCGTTAAGGGTTCAAGATATCATATGATAGTCGGAGAATCAAAGCCTACATAAATCCCAAGTCTTCATTGGGGACCCATTTTAGTGCGTTGTGTAGGTGCAATTGGTATATAACTGCATAATCAAATATTCGTAAGTGAGAAATATTTAGTTGTTTACCCAGTACAAGTTGTGAAAGGGAAAATAAGTTGAGACTAGTTGACATCATAAATATTTGAATAAGGTACTGCCATGAGAACTAGTATCCAAAATTGGACTACGACGGCTCAACGGTCTTAAGGGATGAGAGATGTAGACAAAAGGGGGAGCAAGCATTGTACACTCTTTGATTTCTTTTCTTTCTTTTCTTCTTCTTGGCAATGTATTTCCCCAAATAACGGATAAGAATTATGTACTCTTTTTCCTTCACTAGGGTTTTCCCACGGGGTTTTTACCTAGTAAGGTTTTAATGAGGCATATTCTTCATAATGGTCATTCAAGGGAGTGTTATAAATGTGAATGACCACATACATGGAAAAAGGTTATGAACTTAATAGGTTTACACGAATCCTCGTAGATTCATGTCACAACAATGAATTTATAGATTCATCATCGAATCCTATAGATTCATCAATGAATCTCTACACAAGGTTCGTTTATCTTATCATCTGAGAAGCCTATGTGCTGGGTTCTTCACCCTTTGTTGAAAGAGATCATCAGAAATAAGAGCTCTCTCATCTTCTGCCTCTCACTCTCATATGCTGACTTTCTCTCATTCCCTCACTAACTTCAACTTTCTCACACATTGGGATCATTTGGTTTACAACACGTTATCAGCACGAGAGCTCGAACAATCACAAAGTCAGAAAGCTCAAATCCAAGAAAATCAGAAGAAAGGTACATTTCAATTTCATAGTTTAAAATTTTTTTAAATTTGTTTGCACTTCCACTCTGTGCTAAATGCCCTAAGCTTGAACTCGTTGTAAAACCACTAAGCCTACGTTGAAATATTCAAGCCTCGATGCTTGGAAGATGAAGAAGAATTAGTTGTCTTTTATGAAACAGGCCTAAGCCTCAGATGGCATGTTCAAGCCTGAAGCTTGAAGAAGTGTTAATTATTTTAGACAGAAATTGTCCAATATCACCAAACTCGAATTTGCTGCCCTTGATATTTCGAGCAAGAATTATTTATCTTGGATCTTAGATGCTGAAATCCACTTGGATGCTATGAATCTTAGAAACACAATCAAATGAGGAAATACCGCATCCCTATAGGATCGCGCTAAGGCCTTAATATTCCTTCGTCATCATATTGATGAAGGCCTGAAAAGTGAATATCTGACGGTCAAGGATCCATTGATCCTCTAGACGAGTTTGAAAGAACAATACCTCCAACAACCAGAAGTTGAATGATTCAAAAAAATTATCTAAAAAGGCAACAGGGCCACATAACAAAAGGTTTATGAGACTGAATGTTACAGATGTGGAATAAAAGGTCACTAGTCTCATACCTGTCGTACGGCCAAGCATTTGGTTGACCTTTATCAGGCCTCCGCGAGCGAAAGACAAGCAATATTTAAACAAATTTTATTGATGAAAAGACACTGTGGATCCTAATGATCTTTCTTTGATGATGATGGTGTAAAGACTTGAAACATTGATGTTTTGGATTTTTAAATATCCAAGTGGAAAATTCTACCATTTGATCAGGATGGCAATATGTGCAGATTGGAGACACATGATTATCCTATTACTTTTCTATGTTATTTTCTTTTTCCATACTGTTTTTCAATACAGTTATCTATAATGCGAACTTTGATTTTCTATTTAAATTTTGTTTTTATTTTGACATATATGGATCCCTCCTCAGAATTGATCAATTATATGCCATCTGTTGGTGATGCATGTCTTGTTGAATGTGCCACAACCCACACGATCTTGCATGATAAGAAATATTTTTCAACCTTCACATTAGCTTAATCTAATGTTCATACTATCTCAGGTCCTATTGACCTGATTAAAGGCTCCGGAAGAGCCACCATTATTCTACCAAAAGGCACTAAACTCCAAATTGAAGATGCCCTTTATTCTAATAAATCTAGTAGAAATTTACTCATTTTCAAATATATTCGCTTTAAAATGGATATCACATATGGAAACTATGAATCATGGATGAAAATGAGTATTTACTCATTACTTCTATTATTTTTGGGCAAAAATGTATCTTGGAACAATTGCCTTCTTTATCTGCGGGGTTATATCGCATTAACTATTAGGATCTATTGAATCTTATGCTGCCATGAACCAGAAGTTCAATGACTCCAATGCATTTTTACTTTAGCACGAACGACTTGGGCATCCAGGAATTTCCATGATGCGCCGTATCGGGTTCAAAATTCTAATGGACATCCATTAACAAGAAAACAAATTTTAGTAACTGATGGTTATACTTGTGCTGCTTGTTCCAAAGGCAAATTAATTATTAGACCATCTTTTACAAAGGTTACATTTGAACTCTTAACATAATGTATTCGCGGATATTTGTGGCCTATTCACCCACCTAGTGACCTTTTCGTTATTTTATGGTTTTAATTACGCGCCCACTGATGGTCTCATATGCCTTCTTTCTAGTATAAATGTTGTCTTAAGTGATTATCGCTCACACTGACTCAAAGCACAATTCCCTGATCACCCCATCAAGATAATTAGTCTTGATAATGCTGGTGAATTCTCATCTCAAACATTCTTTGATTATTGTATATCTATTGGTATAGATGTTCAACATCCTCGTTGCTCATGGTATCATTTTCTGCACGGTTACAATCTTTTTTATCAAACGGCCCGCACTGATTGCTGCATTCATTACTTTGAAACCACCAGTTTTTATCAAAGACGTGGGACATGCTATTATACATGCTGCACATTTAATTCTCGCCGTCCTACAAACAATCACGATTCATCACCATTACAACTATAAAGGTTATCAACCTAATATTTCACATTTGCGACTTCGTTGTGTCGTTTATGTTCCACCGCTTCACTCATCGACCTGCTAGGTCCTCAACCCGCCTTGGTATTTATGTTTACTTTCAATCAGATCTATTATAAATTATATCGAGCCCTTATAGGGAATTTTTTACTATAATTTGCAGATTATCACTTTGATGAAAATCTCTCTTCCTCGCCATTATGGGAGATAAGCCAATTCTAGAAGAATGGCGAGAAATTACATGGAATGAGTCATCTTTATCTCACCTTGATCCCCGTATAAAGCAATCTGAACTAGAAGTTCAGAAAATAATTCATTTACAAGGTCTTGCGAATCAATTGCTTGATGCTTTATTGATTCAACAAAAGTTACAAAATCACATATCCCGATCGCAAATATCCTAGCGAGGATCAAATCAACAAAAAGAAAATTATTAGAAGCAACATGACAAGAAACTTGCTACGATTAAAATGTGGAAGACCTTAGTGGCCTCAAAGGACAATTCTAGAAAAGGAAAAGTAAGCGATCTATGACTCTTGAAGAGCATATAACCTAAGCCCCCACGGCCAATGAACAAGAGCTCCCCCGCAGAGGCACCGCCAAAGAGTGTACAATGCTTGCTCCCCTTTGTCTACATCTCTCGCCTTAAGACCATTGAGCCGTCAGAGTCCAATTCTTGGATACTAGTTCTTCGAATTTTGTAGGTAGTGCCTGTAAATACATCAGCGTTATCACTAGACTTTAAGCTGTTGAATATCAATAACACCACGCTCTTGAATATCATGTAAAGAAGAATTTTGGGGATATGTGCTACGTTCTATCACCTTTGATATATCCGGCCTTCAATTGCGCTTATGCATGTCAGATATCTTCATACAAAATTGTTGGTACTTCTCTTTGATAAGACAACCCACATGTTTATGGATATGATTGGATTATTGACCTAAGCCAAACACATTCTCGCTACTTCATGAATTGCTAGGATTTCGTGATGGTTTGACGATGTGGCGCACTGTTTGCTTGCGGAACGCCAAGATATAGCAAAGCACCATGTAGGAAGACATAACCTGCCGCAGATCGGGCCCATTATGAGGATTGACAAAACCCCGGTGATTCGCATAACCTACCAATCCGCATTTGGACGAAAAGAGAATAATATAAACCCATATCCATTGTGCCTCTAAGATATCGAATATCCGTTTTAACCCCGTCCAATGCCTTCTTAGGGGGAAGAACCATATCTGCACGATTTACTGCAATGATATCAGGTCGAAAGTGTGACTAGCAAGACACATTAGTGCACCTATGGCACCGATATGGTACTTCGACCAAGCAGCTCTTCATCATTTCCCTTAGGCCTAAAAGGATCCTTAATAGTTTCAAGTGATCTCTTCACAACCATCGGAGTACTTTCTAATGGTGTGCCTTCATCCATATAAAATCTTTTCAGATCTTTTGATACATAAGTAGATTGGTGCATAAAAATTCCATCCTTGAGATGTTCGACCGCAAGCTAAGACAAATCTCGCTTCCCAAGGTCTTTCTTATTTCAAATTCAATTTTAGGCAATTATACCAAGTTTCTTCAGAGTTTGATGATGCTGTTTAAATCATCAACATATAATGCAATTATCACAAATTGTGATTGATATCTTTTTATAAAAACACACGGATAAATAGGCCATTATTGCAATCAAGCCAATGTAGCATTCAGTTAATATTGTCACATCCCTGCTTGGTTTATAAAGAGATCCTTGCAATATTTAATAAAGCTCTTCTGTTAGAGCCATAATCACAGTAACTCAGATCCTTCAAGAGCCTTCATATAAATGTCATTATTTATGATTACAGTGGTATGCATGATTATGTCCATTTAGATATTTTGATTTCAAAAGCCATGCAAACGCTGATCATCATATAAACAAAAGCGCAGATTCACCACAAGATAATGAGGTTCTTCATAATCAAATCGGTCTTTGTGGAGAACCCTTAGGCAACCAATCGCGGCTTTATACCTAACAACATCATGATTCTCATTCAAGTCGCATCTAAAACCCATTTATATCCATGTTTTATAAATTATAAGCTGTGTGACAACAGTCCAAAAACTTTACGCTTTGCTAGCGATTTTAATTCACAATCTATGGCCTCTTTCCATTCGGGGCCAATCTTCGATGTCTACATTCTCCATAGACATTGGTTCCAGATCCTCATTTTCATTTGGTAACATTTGCGCAACATGATATCTAAAAATATCATCGACGATTATCTCATTCTGCTCCATCGCTCCCACCATAACATAATTAATAGAGATCTTCTTCATTTCCAATTAATCTTAGGTACCTTATTCCTTTGGAACCGACTATCCTCGAGTTTACTGGGGAAATTTTCTTGGTCAATATTTACCTCAACTTGGTCATTTGTATCCTTTGCTCCTTTTCGTTTACGAGGATTTGTATCTTTGGAACCGACAGGTCTACCGCGCTTGAGTTGTCCCTTTATCTCATTAGCGGTAATAAGTTGTCCTTCAGGAACAACAATTCTAATAGGAGCATTTGCAGCTGGTATATATGACTTAGTTACTCTTGGATCAAGAATGTATGGCGCTCGACTTGTTGTTTGTAAATGAATTATCTTTGAACTTCCTGCTCACAATGATAATTCATTCCGCTAATTACTACCATTAGTTTCCCTGTCGCAAAGTTTTTCATCAAATGACACGGCAAGCTGCAGTTAAATAAATCTCCAAGATGGTTCAAGATATTTAATAATAGATGGAGATTCATACCTAACATATATTCCTAACTCCTTGAGGTCCCATCTTGGTGCGATGTATGAGTAATTGGAATATAAACCGCATCCAAAAATTCGTGATGTTATTTGCCCCCGACCATGAACCAATTGTAATGGGAGAATTCATGATAACTTATGGCCTTATGCGACCTAAGTGCATGTAAGATAGCATGCCCCTACAAAGTAGATATAGGAAGTTTTGCCCTTGATAAGTAATGGTCTCGCAATTAATTGAATTCGCTTTTATAAATGATCCTCAAGAAGATTCATCTGAAGAACATGTGCTACAGGATGTTCAATGGTTATTCCAATGGCAGTACAATAATCATTGAATGCTTGAGAAGTGAATTCACCAACATTGTCAAGTCTTATAGTTTTAATGGGATTGTCTGGAAATTGAGCTCGTAGTCGAATTAGTTGAGCTAGTAATCTCGCAAACGCCAAGTTATTTAGTTGATAATAGGTAACGTGACCATCTAGTTTAAGCATCAATTAAAACCATAAAGTATTTAAATGGTCCACTAGATGGTTGTATAGCCCACAAATATCGCCATGTATATGTTCCAAAAATATAGGTGATTCAATCCCAATCTTGGCTGGTGATGGCCTAATTATTAATTTGCCTTGAGAGCAAGCAGCACTTGAGAATTCATTCGTTTGTATTATCTTTTTATTTTTCAATGAATGCCCAGATTAATTCTCTATAATCCTTGGCATCATAATGGAACCGGGATGACCAACCCTGCTATGCCAAATTATACCCAAGATGATTAGTTAACTGCTGGTTAACTATTGCATACGTGCCTCTAACACCGCAATATTGGTGTAGTATAGGCGAACAAAATGCACGTAATCTTTTCCAAAGACACTTTCTTTCCGTAAACAATAGTCGAATGCACAAATATCCGACATTGCCTTCATTCAGAGTCTCAATATGATATCCATTCTCATAATATCTTTTGAAACCTCAGATTTCATGAGACTTTTCGAATATAAGGCTTCTTCAATCATGCTTTGTTCTCGTAGGGCAATATGATATGAGCTCTTCCGTAGCCTTCAATTAGTTTTTGCATTGCCACAAATTGTACTAACACTTGTCAAGCCATTTTTAAGTAAGAGAAATATGTCAAATTTTTTAAGTTAGCGTGCGTTGTCAGACTATCTATGAGGCA